>JAOYSI010007033.1:0-12402 GCA_025775065.1 Hiodon alosoides | reverse complement strand
GAGATACGTGTAACGACATCAGCAGTCCTCTACGAGATACGTGTAACGACATCAGCAGTCCTCTACGAGATACGTGTGACGACATCAGCGGTGTGGGTAGGTAGAATAACCACAGCTTTCTCTGTGTGTGTCCCGAATAAAACCCTAAAAACAATATGGAATGGATGTACAATGATTGATGTGTGAATAATGAACTCAGCAGCTATTTACCTATATGTCATTGGATTTTTAATGGAAATAAAAATAATGATCTACTGTACAATCCACGGGGAGCGAATACAACCAGTGAAAAGTAACACAATCAAACCCTTAACCACCAAAAACAGAGAACACATTTTCTACATATTTCCGGGGCTTTAGGAGATTACAGATTTCTTCACTGCTGTTTGTCAAGTCGTGTTTGTTTAGTGAGTCTGAGGGTGTCAGGCTGCCAGGAGCAGTACGTTCTGGGAAGGTGATAGCATCGCTCCTTCTCTTTAATCTGCGGCTTCTCCGTGTTATGAACGACCCGCCGCATGGGAACACTGACACCGGGAGAGCGAATCAGTGGGCGAAACCTCGTGCCAGCCCAATCGTATGCATCACAGCTGTATAGGAGGGAGTCGCCCCTGCACAGCTGTATAGGAGGGAGTCGCCCTGCACAGCTGTATAAGAGGGAGTCGCCCCTGCACAGCTGTATAAGAGGGAGTCGCCCTGCACAGCTGTATAGGAGGGAGTCGCCCCTGCACAGCTGTATAGGAGGGAGGAAGTTTACCTGCTACTCACTTTTCAGCCATTCTGGATGGTTTTATTTATCAGATAAGTTCAGATCCCTGCCGCCTGCTTGCCGTTTTAAAACTATGTTATTTTGGGATTTATTGGTTAAAGCGGGATCACATGACGATCAGGGTAATTCATTGTGAAGTTCAGTTGTCAGGGCTGTCTTCGTGTTATGAGACATTTGGGTGGCTAAAATAGGAACGTTGTTTCGTGGCTTGTCTTTTCGTTTGTCTATCCGAACTCCACCAGCAGATTTTTATTCTAGATTATGGCTTTACATACTTGGGGTTTGATCCCAGCTCAGATTCTACAATAAATGTTCCAATACAAACATTACCACCTAAGGCAATAAAAATAGGTCTTGTTGGTCTATTTTTAATGAGTTTTAAATCCCCTGTATTGTCCTGTCTTCTTTCCAAAGTTTAGAAAAAACTTTTTTTTTTTTTACATCACTAGTTATCAAATGTATTTGTTCATGAAAAAACCTGAGATCAGTGGGGTTTGCCCTCCGTTTGGAGAGAGCGGCTACATGTCCCCCTGACTCCAGCGAACGGGTTAACGAGTTAAAACGTGTTCGCACCACAGAAACTGAAAGTGTGAAGGCCTAGTCTATTTACTGAATAAAGAGGGGAGTTCATGTGTGATAATAAGACAGCAAGACCAATCTACACGGGAGCTAAAAGCTTATCCAGGTTCCGTTCTCTTTAACTGGGTCAACGAGCCCTCACGGAGCGCCACACCTGGCAGTTCCACTGGCTGGGACGTGTCCCGAAAAGGTGGGGCGGGAACGCTGCGTTACTTCTGCTTCAAAGCCAAAGTGAGAACGTCTACATGAATGCCGCTTCTGGGTTTACCAAGTTGAGAAGTCGGATCAGACGTAAGCAAGAGTGATAAAACCATTATCATGACACTACGAGAAACTTTTCCCTCTGGATTACGCGTTCTGTCTCACGGTTCTTTTTTTCCGATAATTCCCATAACACAAATGTAAAAATATTTAACTGTGAATTTAAAGATTTTCACTCTAAGAAAATGTTTTCAGAAACCAGGTCTGTTGTAAGACTGGTCTCCTGACGCATAAATCCATGCACACATCTAAATATAACCGGAGAATGAAAGCTACATTGGATTCTTGCACTGGGGTGAAAACTTTTTTTCTGAGGGCAAAACGCCAGAAGTGTGCGTTGATTGTTCACAGCTACATTTTCTCTGCCCTGGTGTTTTCATAGGCACACTTTACCGCCTTCATGCTATCTAAAAGGCAGCCGTTTCCCCTGAGAAAATCTATTCTATAAATCACTGCCTCCATTTTATTTTAGGGTTAAAATTTAGACTTAAATTGAATATGGCAGCGCAACAGAAACAAACCGGACAAAAACCAGAAGAAATACAAACTCCTCAAAACAGATTTGTTTTAATCGCGTTTTTCTCCTCATTTATGGTTTCATTGTTATTTATTTAACATGACGTCATTTGACCCAGCTCGGATCAAACCGTTCATCACTCTGGGCCTGGCTTGGAAAGGGACATCCCGCCGCACGGCGTTGTCGTGGCAACCGGTTCCCAGGAGGCCGCGTTTGAACCGCACGTCCATCAGCGTAGTCTTGAAGAAGCCCGTTAATCTCATCTTTCCACCTTCCTCTCTTGTCCTCGTGTTGATCTGAGCCAAGACCGCTGACCTTTTCCCCAAGTCAAGATTCCCCACCCGCTAAGTCAGGGGTCTGCGGTGGGGCACGACAGCGCCCGGCCGGAGGTGGGGAGGGGCAGGACCGCCGAAGGTAAAAGAGCTCATTTCCGACCGCTGAGAAGCCGGACAGCTGCCAGGAATCCCGCCGCGAAGAGGACCTCCTCGACAGTCTGGGACGGGGGAGAACATAAGGGCCATCACTCACCACCGGGACAAGGGGCCGGCTTCTGCCCGACGCGGCTCCACATGGCCTTAGCCTGGTCCTGAAGGCAGTAACCTCTTGGTTCTGACATCATCTTCATCTTCATCTTCATCTTCATCTTCAGCTCCAAGGTGAAGTCAAGGTAGTCGGGCTGTTGCAGTTAATATCTCCTTTCCATCTATTGAACCTTTTTATTAGGACATAAACATTTATCTTTTTCCTAAATTAATTTGTGTATCTACTTTCATTGAAGACAATGAATATGGTATGTAATATGAAAAAAAAAATAAACACATTTGATTACTGAAGTTAAATTGTGCCACCAAAATTAGCCTGACAAATTTATTCAAATTGTATTTATTTATTTTGAATTTCCAAGCTTCAAACAGCAACTAAGCATGTGTATCTTCTTTAAAAAGAACTGCACACAAACAACGACACAAACATCCAAACACACTGTAACAAACACACATGGGCACAATATCAACCGTCACACAGAAACACTCACACACATGCACACAATCCACAGTAACACACACACACACAGACACACACACACATACACTCACACACACTCACACACAGACACGCACGCACACACGCACACACGCACACACACACACAAACAAACACACACACACACACACACACACACACACACACAAACAAACACACACACACACACACACACACACAAACAAACACACACACTCACTGACACACTCACACACACACACACGCACAACCTCACGCACATGCACACAGACACACAGACACACACACACACACACACAGACACACACACACACACACACATAGAGTCTTCTCTCAAGCGGCCTTCTCTCCGCTGGTTTAAAAGACCTCGGCAAATGGTAAGAAGGCAACCCGTAGAAAGCCCTACTGTGCCACAGCAGCTACCTGGTGAATTCAATGGCCCGATACAAAAATGCAGCTTCTACATAAAAGTATAACTGCAATCATTTTCCAATGCTTGTAAAATTCTTGGCATTTGGTTGCTAATAGTGATTAAGCAGTCGCTGAGAGACGTATGAGGGTGTACACACTGACACTGCAAACCCCTTGGAGTAGATCCATGCTTTAATTACTGCATTTGCATCTCATTTTCATTAAGATGATGTATGTTCAAGAGTGGGGCAAGGCGAGAGACTGGGCGTGTGCTCATGCATTTTTTAGAGGTATTTAGCCCCAGTGTGCAGACCGGGACGGCACTTGGGTTATCAATCACACCCGTGAGGCAGATGTATTCTTTTATTAACTTTTTGACCTTTATCATTGCTATTGAAAAGTAAAAAAAAGAGTTGCACAACATTGCTATGCATTCTAATTGATTGCCCCGCTCCTAACGTGGGTTCCTCTCCCCCTCGGCCAGGATGTGGCCGCACGGTGGAGAAGACATCGGACAGCCACGCCCCCCCGGTCAATTGCGTATAGCCTCGAGCGCCTCAGAGCGACAACTGAATCACCATTGCTAACCGGATGGCAAGGATTTTACAAAGCATTCTGAAATAATTACTGGAATTAGCCTTGCCTTTTATGTAAAAAGCAGTGCTGGCTTCCGACTCCGCCTTCTCCTCTGGCTTCTATTCCTACCTCAGGTGAAATTAAAGCTTGCCTACATTACTGTTTAAGCTTCCGATTAACAGAGTTTTGCTAGATGAAAAAAAAGATAAAACATCTTATCAGTGGGTTTATAAAGTATATCCTTAGCAGTGAGTTAGAACAAAGAGAATAACAGGAAGCCATGAATCTCATCAAAAGATTATTTTTAACAGGAAATTATTATTTTATTTATTATTTTCACCATTTTTCTGGGGATTCCCTTGTTCTTTTGCCTTGAAATTTTAAGTGCTATTGTAAACTGTCAATGTATCTATCGGTCACTCTGTATCTATCGGTCACTCTGTATCTATCGGTCACTCTTTCTGTATCGGTCACTCTGTATCGGTCACTCTGTATCTATCGGTCAGTCTGTATCTATCGGTCAGTCTGTATCTATTGGTCACTCTGTATCTATCGGTCACTCTTTCTGTATCGATCACTCTGTATCTATCGGTCACTCTGTATCTATCGGTCAGTCTGTATCTATCGGTCACTCTGTATCTATCGGTCACTCTTTCTGTATCGGTCACTCTGTATCTATCGGTCACTCTGTATCTATCGGTCACTCTTTCTGTATCGGTCACTCTTTCTGTATCGGTCACTCTGTATCTATCGGTCACTCTTTCTGTATCGATCACTCTGTATCTATCGGTCACTCTGTATCGGTCACTCTTTCTGTATCGGTCACGCTTTCCGTATCGATCACTCTAGGGAGTGGAAAAACTGGATTTCGAAATCACCCAATGTCTCTTTAAATATTATAAACTGAGATCTTCAAATGCAGGACCTAGAAAAATCATGTCATGTGTGACTGTCTGAGGCTGTATAACCTCATCTAGCACCTAGCAGCGGCTTACACCTCTGCGATGAGGAAGGGCAGGCAAAACGCCTTAGCCTCACGCTGGACTGAAAAGGAAACAAAAGACGGCTGACCTTAATTCATTAAGAGCACTGTTCAATGTGGTTCCACTGTTCAATGTGGTTCCACTGTTCAAAGTGGTTCCTCTGTTCAATGTGGTTCCACTGTTCAATGTGGTTCCACTGTTCAGTGTGGTTACTCTGTTCAATGTGGTTCCACTGTTCAATGTGGTTCCACTGTTCAATGTGGTTCCACTGTTCAATGTGGTTACTCTGTTCAATGTGGTTCCACTGTTCAATGTGGTTCCTCTGTTCAAAGTGGTTCCACTGTTCAATGTGGTTACTCTGTTCAATGTGGTTCCACTGTTCAATCTGGTCCCTCTGTTCAATGTGGTTCCACTGTTCAATGTGGTTACTCTGTTCAATGTGGTTCCACTGTTCAATCTGGTCCCTCTATTCAATCTGGTTCCTCTTAACTGTAAACGGGTATAGCCAACAGTGAGAAGTACCCAGAGAATTGTCTCATTCATTCAATCCCATTGCTTTGCTGGATTAGAATATAAATATAAATAATATAATATATAAATATAATAATACTAATAATATAATAATAATAATAATAATATATAAATAAATATAAATAATTTGTAAATAGAATGCATTTGTTCCTACCTTCATTCATGATATCAATGCTCGATGCATTATTCGGTTAATGATAATGCATATACCCAAGATTACATGCATTGCTTTCAACACCCAGAAACTCTGTTTAGTAGGACAGAAGAAGTGCTTTACCCCAGAAAAAGAAGCAACCACGACCCCTAATCCTGACCATACGACCGCTATGACCACTGCTCCCTGACTCTTATCACAACTGCTGCTTTCAGCGGCTTTCCGTCTCAGCCAGGTCTGGGAGGCTGTGACCATTGCCCTGGGAAGATCTCAAGATGGGCATCTCGCCTTTGAATATGACTTATTAAAAAGAAATTACTCAGTCCCCTGACCCGTGGCAAACAGCATGAGCTGCAATTTGTCTAGCAGTTGAGCTGTGAATAAAATCTGATTGGCAATAATTTTGCTTTATAGTTGCCGTACCCTCCCCCCAACCCTGCTTGCCTTGCCTCGCCTCAGACACATCATGGCGCCCGTTGATCCTGAACTGAAATATTGCCGACCGGAGAAAGGGTCAGCAAGTCAAGAGACCGGCATGGCTGTGGGTGGTTGGAGGGTGTGGCTTGTTCCGAGCTTTGAAGTTGAACGGCGAACGCTGGTGGGACTCTTCCTGTTAGGGGATGGGAGGGTGGACAGGTCTGTCAGCACTCCCTCCTCTCCCTCCCTCCCCTTTCCGCAGATTTAATTCCCCCCTCCCCAAACGTGCCTTCCGTCTCCCCTGGCTCCTGCTGGCCGTAATGACAGAGTAAAAGCTGATGGGAAAATGACAGCGAAGCGCGACCGCGACCGCGACCGTCTCCATCAGCTCACAGGGCAGAATTGGGCTGTTCTTTCTCTGCACCCAGATGAGCTTGCTCATAAGATCTCCTTCAGTCTCAAAAAAGACTTTCTTTTCCAAAAGGGATAACAGCTGATTATGCAAGTCTACAAATGCTGCAGATGTAGCATTTGAATGCAGTTTTAGTTCTACAGCTATGCAATTTGCAGATATTTGCTTTCAGTTAACATCAACTCACCAATTCCCCACACTGAGTATCTACCTACGCATCTGAAATATGACGTTAATATATCCATGGCTAATATTGTTTTTAGCTACTTTAGACTTACCTCTTTAGACTTTAGCTGTCAGTGATTAGTTAAAATCCTACATGGGCTATAAAGAAAGGGATTGTGGGATTTGAATTAAGCTGCCTGCCAACCCACTGATGTGCAACATTTGAAATGACTCCAGGGGACAATCTTTGAGAGACCTCTCTCATTAAGAGAGATCTGGGACAAACTCACCGTAGATAATAAAGTCCATCCAGAATATAAGTGTGTTGTAGTTTAGTGCAGAAGTAGGAACACAGCGATGACTGTGGAACGGCTGTTTGCTCAACACATTTTGATTTCTTTTTTCCTACAGAATGCATCTGGAAAGGAAAGTTAGAGAGAAGAGGAAAGGGGAAGAGAGAGGAGAGGAGTAGCCAGAGAGAGAGTTCACCGCCAGAGGAACTCCGGGCAGCTTGATATAGCTTCTGCAATGAAAGTCTCATAAAAGTGCTATCCCTAGGCTTTAAGAAGATAGTCTATCTCCCCCCTACTAACAGCCAAGCCTAAAATCACCCCCTCAATCATAGTCAGACCTGCTGCTAATACATATACCATGGGTGGAAGTTTTAGGAAGTAATCCTGGTTGGTTTAACAGCATCATGTGATTGGTTTTCTTTTTTTTTTTCTTTTTAAGATTTTATTGAAGAATTTTTTTTTTTTTTTTTTACAACATGCAGCAGTAAGATTAACCATAATTAATTCATTTTAATGAAGACAGATATAAACCGGTATTATCAGAGGAATATTCAAAACAACAAGTAACCATAACATTTTTAAATTAAGAAAATAACAACTCAATGCAATGATAGCGACTCACTAACTGACTGTCCTAGCGTCGGTGTTTAACAGATGACTGTCTTTAGGAATTTCAGCATTAGTACCTGATCACTTGGAAAAGCTCCCCACGTCCCACACCATCACAGTGTAGTGCTTAAGCTAAATTTGTCATGCCTGTGGGAATGGAAGGGATTTTTCTGACTGGCCTACAGCGACACTTTTGCTAGGTATCCGGCTAAGAGTAACCATGAGCAGTGGTTCACTGGCTTTCTGGATTTTCCCAAAGTCTTTTTTCCTTGCCCTGTCCTTGTGTTTTAGCATCCTCCATGACAAGTTTCCGATTTACGTGTGCATTTTTGCGTTCGGTTTCTTCCCTGTTCCTGCAGACACAACTCCTCAACCTCTAATTGGAAAACAGGGGTGCGCATCCGATTGATTTTACAGGGAGTTTCACACAAATTATGCTACTGACATCATTCCCCCGTACAGACTTACAAAACCTTGCATCAGAGTACAAAAATAGAACGGAATAGTCAGTTTCCAATTGTGGTCATTTAATTTGATTTGAAACAAAAACTAAAGCAGTCTAAGAACCGATTTTCTTTCTGACGCTACTGCAGGATAATCCCTGGGAGGAAACAGCCGCAGACGTCATTGACTTTACTGTTCCCCACTTATCTTTTTCCTCCTTCTCTGTTCTTATATCTTTTCATGATGTTTGCTGTCATTCTCTGTGGCCTGAGTGGCCATGGTGCTGAAATATTGATTTCCTTTTCTCCATTTTTTATGGGCCTGCCACAGCAGCACGATCTCCCTGTTTGGGCCAATGATTCCATTTGTGTCCGTCGCCTTGCTTGTTGGACACCGCTCACAGCCTGCCTTTGTCTCCACAGCAGCTCCGACAGCGCCATCTTTCATCACCCTGAGCCGGGAAAGGGCTTCCCTGTTCACTCTGTGCCCCTTGCATCTGTCAAACACAGTGGGGTCTTACCTGTTACAGGTATACTGTGTGCGAAAAAAAACACAAAAATATATTTTAGTAGTAACCTTGGCAAAAGCACAGAAAACTGGCATGTAGGAATTACTTTACTTTACTTTACTTTCTCACATATTTATCCCATGCTCAAGTCTATCATTAAAAACAACAATCACTGCATCATCACGTACGACAATCACTACAGCGTTACAAACAACAATCACTGCATCATCACATACGACAATCACTACAGCGTTACAAACAACAATCACTGCATCATCACGTACGACAATCACTGCATCGTTACAAACAGCAATCACTGCATCATCACGTACGACAATCACTACAGCGTTACAAACAACAATCACTGCATCATCA
Organism: Hiodon alosoides; assembly: GCA_025775065.1. NCBI lineage: Eukaryota > Metazoa > Chordata > Actinopteri > Hiodontiformes > Hiodontidae > Hiodon > Hiodon alosoides. Next base: position 3,381 of record JAOYSI010007033.1, on the reverse strand, counting down.
CGTACGACAATCACTACAGCGTTACAAACAACAATCACTGCATCATCACATACGACAATCACTACAGCGTTACAAACAACAATCACTGCATCATCACATACGACAATCACTGCATTGTTACAAAAGGCAATCACTGCATCGTTACAAAAGGCAATCACTACATTATTACAAACAACAATCACTGCATCGTTACAAACGACAATCACTGCATCGTTACAAAAGGCAATCACTGCATCGTTACAAACGACAAGCACTGCATCGTTACAAACTACAATCACTACATTATTACAAAAGACAATCACTGCATCTATGCAGAATGGTGGGGGAATTTCGAAAATCTTTTGTTTTGGTTAAATGTTTGCTGTTGTGAATATTTGTTTTCCCTACTTACCATAGGAACCTCACGTTATCGCTTTCATCATGTTAACAGCACGGATACCTGTGTAAGTTAATTGCAGTAATTAACAATGCAATTACTGAAGAAAGGGGAAAATAATCCCAAGGGGACACTGCAGGTGCAGCACTGATGATGGTGATGAAAGTGACAGCGTTGATAGAAAGAAACCCCGTAAGGAAGCCAAGCCAAGGATTTGAAATTAGACTCATTGATTATAAGACACACACAAACCTAATGGCACCATGTCATGTGTTCAGGTAGAGCGATCACACTTCAGTGAAGAAGTGCATTAAACAGGCATTAAATACCATTAAATACCATTATAAATTCAACCAGATGGAGATAAGGTTAGCAAAGAGTATCCTTAGGCCTAATCAGTTTATCATAATATTGTGCTAGCTACATGTTATGTCATCAAAGTATGCTGAAGTTGGAGAAAAAGTGAAAAAGCAAATTGGTATAAAAAAATAAATATAAAAATTCCTATATGTCATATATTTTTGCTATGTCGTAGACATAACTGTCATAATTTTGTAATTTTAAAATACAATTATGTAGGACCTGGTTTATTAATTTGGTGATGATCTGAAGGTATGCTGTACAAGTGCTGCCTACTTACATATGACAACATTTATAGGAAATAAAGAAATCGGGAATGCCGTATTGGTTATGTGGGACCTGACTGTCAGATTGACATTTTTGCGATGCATCTTGGGTCAAAAGTCAGAATATCTGTCCATTATCTGTCCATCATCTGTCCGATTTCTTGGTCAGACTTACAGAATATATAGAATATCCCTTTCAGCGACTTACCATGGCATATATCTGTCAGTAACTCGATCCCTGAAACGACAGAGTTAGATGCCACAGATAGAGGTTAAAAGAGCTTTTTCCTCTCTGGGAGTGCCAAAACAAGTCAGGGTAAATTGGATGTGTTATAATCTTCATCAGTGCCTTCCATGCTGACACACAGGGACACCAGATAAAGCCTTAATCTGCTTTAGTCCACGCACGCCGTGATTTACTTATTTATTTATTTAGTTATTTATTTATTCACTCCTTCAAGGTTGGGGCGTGTTTCACTTTCAAGAGGGGATTTGCATTGAAACGTAAAAGAAAAGGAATGGCACGGATTGTAAAGCATTTAATCAAAACGGAACATCACAAAAACTACAATATCTGAAAATGACTGATTTTCTGTTTTGAAATCTGGGGCTTTGGTGACTATCCTGGCATGTCAGGTTTTATGTGATGTTACAGATAACACAGAGGGATAAATTACTGAAAAGGCTAAGGACACTTTCATGTAGCCTTGTTTAAAAGTGCCTATGAGAATATTTTACTGAGAGCATGCTTAAGTCGATTCTGGCTCTGATTAAAATACATAAAAATAACCAAATAAATAAATAGAGTCCACCAGGCGTTATATGTCACTGTAGCTACTTAGGAAATCCCCCGTCACCTGACATAAACAAGACAGTGACATATTGAGAATAATTCAAAGGGGGAAATATTCTGACTTTTGACCCACGATGCATTGCAAAAAAGGTCAACCTGACAGTCATCATTTCATCAATTCCGACTCAGTTTCCCTCAGTCCTGGGAAACTCAGGAGCATGAGCCCATGTCAAAGACAAACCGAAATGAACAGGTCTGACCTTCACTATCATCTTATCATTGTTAAAGGTCAGACTGTGGCTCCTGAAACCGCATCGATCCAAAATCTTTCTTTTTTTTTAAACCTTGGTGGACATGGCGCTCCTGGTGTTTTTAATGGAGATTGTGAAATCCAGATAAGGATCTGTTAATGTTGCCCATCTCTCATCCTCACTCTTTCCGGGGCTCAGGAGAAACCCTGAGAAGTTTAAGACCTCAAGCTGGAGGTCAAACTGAAGAAGATGTTCTGTCTTTCCACTCACTGTGAGTAAGCTGTTTGACCCGAAGATCCTGACAAAAAGTGTTGGTTAGGCAAAACCGCCGTGTTATAAAAACTTAATGAAACATATCAGGAAACATAAGGGTTACTGTTTTATTGTTTACTATTTTCTCAAAGCAGTATAGTGTATTCAGTTCTTTTTTTTTACAATGGTTCTCAATATCAAAAAAAATATTGCACAACAACAATCATTTGAATGCAGGTATGTTCTGAAGTTTGTGTCGACTGGTTTTTAAAGGTGAGTATTTGAGGGGAAAACATTAGTAATGTTTAAAGGTTAATGTTTTAAATAGAAATGATCAGAGGGTGAATACCAGGTCTCATGCGGTCTGCAGCAGTCATAAAGGATTTGAGCTAAACAAGCAACATGTGATATGAATAATGGTTATTTAGTGTTCATTTATGAAAGTTAATTGGGGTGTTTGGATTAGTTTTGTTGTTAGTATTTCGTTGTGTTTGTCGGTAAATACATTTTGAGTTTTTATATTTATTACCAATGTCTGTGCTGTGCCTCCATGCTAACAGATACCTGGGTCATGAATTTGGAAATGTTTTTTCTACAAAGAAAATGATTTCACTCTACTACAAACCTGTACCATGACATACACATGTATGCTTACAAACACACACACACACACACACACACACACACACACACACACACATACACACACACACAGGTCTTTAGTGGTTCACAAAAACACAATTAAATATTTCACTATTACACTTTCATCATAGTCAATTAGCCTGCCATTTTCCCAGCCTTTATCTCTTAAACCAGAGAACTCATCTGTTATTTATGTGTCACAGGGCCATCGATGAATTATTCAACGCAGGAGGAAAATTTAGTGCTCCGCCTTTCCCAAGCTAGACCGTAAATCCAGAGCTGAGAGGAAAGGAGAGAGTGTGAGGGGTGAGCGAAAGGGAGAGACAGAGAGACAGAGAGAGGGAGAGACAGAGAGAGGGAGAGGGAGAGAGTGAGAGAGAGAGAGAGGGAGAGAGAGAGAGAGAGATAGAGTGAGAGAGAGAGAGAGAGAGAGGGAGAGAG
>JAOYSI010007032.1:0-12402 GCA_025775065.1 Hiodon alosoides | reverse complement strand
TTCTCTCTCTGGCATGGTCTGTGGATCTTTCCTCTTTCTCTCTCTGGCATGGTCTGTGGATCTTTCCTCTTTCTCTCTCTGGCATGGTCTGTGGATCTTTCCTCTTTCTCTCACAGAGGCTGTCTGTATTACCTGCCATTGCACTTCATTCTCCTCTCCTGGTGCTCCTTGTTGGGGAATTGTCCCAGACACTGTTGCCAGGTTTATCATTCATCGTAGAGAAAAAGTAGTTTAAGTCGTGTAACTGTCATCATGCCCTATTCCGCTAACAGTGACAGGTTATGCAAACCAGATGCAAATACCAGTGAGGCTTACACGCTACAATTACATACAGATCTGCACCCTTGCCCTGTTGCTGTTCATTTGCTACGGTCTTTGGAAAGTGATGACTTTAACCTTTTTAAATCAATTTGGGCTCTGGCATTAATAATAATTGTAACAATAAACATTCCAATACAAACTGACTGTGAAGCAGGATTCCCATATGGAAGTATTGCCAGTTCCTGAAATGGAAACTTAGAGCCCAACTGGGGTTAGTTTTTTCTTTCCTGATTAAATGAGTAAGGAAATTGGGTTGATAGCCAAAAATCCATCCGTAGGGCAATGGCAGAAATTGATTTCCAAACCGCCACATGGTTCCCACAACACAATAATAAAAAAGAGAAAAAGCCAAACGTGTTTTTTTTCCTCAAAACTCCATACATTCTTCACCTGTCCCGTTCCTCTGGTTGTTTTCCAAACAACGCATTTCTGTTATTGCAGTATTGTCAGACAAATATATGTATACTTATTGTTGTATTATTTTCATCTCCATTTTATTCCAAGTGAATCAAACCGAAATCCAGTATTGACACCTCCAAGTGGCTCCTGTGGGTGACACGGAAAGACAGATATTTGTTTTCCACGAACGAGCATCAGATAGCATTTAATGCTGTTTGCAGTGTTTGTATTTAACACAACACAGTATTGATGCTAATACTGAGAAATCACAGCCAACAATGGCACACAAGCCAATACCATCATCCAAGAAATTCACGTTTACTTCTGTAGCTTTAATAACAGATAACTTCATATTTTAATAATATATTAGCAAAAACAACAATGCTACATATGTGGGATGAGAGTATCACAAATTAGGAGCTGAAGCATTATTTCCTCACCAAATGTGTCGCTCAGCAGGAATACGTTCTCACTGACCCCGACTCCACTCTAGATCCAGAGTTTACTGAAAGGTAGGGTTAGTATTTAAGTACAATGTTTACATCCTGGACATGGATCTGATATCTGGGTTTAAAAAGTCACACACTACAATTAAATTTGTATGGAAAAGAAAGAAACGGAAATCATAGGCAACTTTTTGTGGATTATTGAGTCGGGGCACAATATCTCACTCTTGTGGCTAAATACGGAATTAATCATTAAACGCTGCACATTACGCAAAACACCACATTAAGTTCTTGCAACACGCCATAAACTGGGAAAGAGACATGCAAGGCGATGAAGATGCACCAACACCAACATAATATAAACCGAGGGAGACCGTAAAGAACAGGGTAGCCTCACCCTCACTCTGGACTTTTCTTAGGGTCACAGAGGGCGTTGAAATGGCAGAGGCACGGAAGTTGGGAGGCAAAGTCTCAGAGGAGTCAGAGGTGACACCCCTCAGGTCTTTCTCTCGGAACATCTTCCTCCACGATGGTGAGCGAGTGAAGGTCTTGGTGCCATCCTACGAGAGATCGGAGTCCCCAGTTATTTACACTTTGGTTAGACTCAAATTATGACGTCTTCAAATACTTCTGTGTATTTTGTATACTTTGGAATCAAGTTACCTCTCGGGTTATAGTTATAGCAACTTTTTAAACAGCCTCATTAATATAGTAGCATTGATTTTAACCAAATAATAATGATATTATTCATCTTCACCTCATCTGGTCTTCTCTCTGTTCCCATAGAGATGAGTGCATTGTACTCCTTCTCTAGGAGCTGTCTAGCCTAGAGTGTAAAGGGGGGGGGGGGGGGTGGACCAAAAAACAAACATCTTTAAAAATACCGTAAATGTTTTTTTGACCCGATGGTGTTAATACACTTTGCATTGCTCTGTAGTATTTTGTCCTTTGTTTTGATGGGAGTGGACTTAAACCTGTGTGTTCTGGTTGGGGATCTGCAGCAGCAGGGCCAGGTCAGTGTAATCAAAGGTGTCATCCAGAGCCAGCAGGGCCCCATGCACCCCACTCTCTGTCAGGTTATCGGCATACTCCTTCAGCCCCACCATCTGCACCCAGCACATCACACGCTCGTTGGACCACACCATCACATCTGTGGAGAGGGAGACAATGAAAGGGGTCAGACGGACATAACCATTGCGAACAGCGGACTGTACCATTTGAGCAGACTAGCAGGCTAGACCATTTCCATATGTGTCAGTGCAGGCAGACGTGGTGACTGCGTTAACCGTTACACTGCCAAGCTATTCTAACAGACGAGATTTCTCTTCAGGCAGCCCGGGAGCTGGAAGAGGAAGAAAGATCACCTTTGCTCTGATGTTGGCTCTCGTCTCGCCTCCTTTCCAGCTCTTTTCGGTCGTAGTTTAAGCGCTTCAGGCACATGATACCATAATGCATGCTGACCCTGTGAAACGGTTCTCATAGTTATTCAAGGTTTGGGAATTAGCACAAGCTAAGACCTCGCCCTGTCATGTTTGACTTGCAGGTCAAAAAAAAACTTCACACGGTTAGCTAGCTTCAGAACGAGGCTGGGGCTGAGACATGGCTGGATAGTCTACTCAACCCGAGTTGACGACTCAGGGAAAGAGCAGAGCAGGTGGAAGGAAGGGATACCTGTGGAAGCTATCCACCATCTTCAGCTGCCCACGCAGCTCCTTCTTGGTGAGGTGGTCCAACATGCGGGCGTCCACCAGGGACTCCATGAAGTAGCTTCGGTACTGGGGCAAGCCCAGGCTGGGCAGCCACTCGTTGCCCACCCACTCGTGGTTCATGTCTCCGTAGGCCAGGATCTGAACAAAGGGCAGGAACAGTGACATGAGGGAGGAGAGTAGAGCAGGGAAATGGGGAAGGAAATGTATAGGGAAGGGTACAGAGAAAATGGTGGAAGAATATTGACAACCGGTAGAGAAAAGATGAAGAGAAGGAAGGAAAGAGGCACGACAAAACAAAAACTCAGTCTAAGTGACAAAGAGAGAATGATTTTTTGAATTCAATACAGGTTTTTCTGGTGGTGTATGACTGCTCAGATTGCGCCCCACTGTGATGTTGGTTTTTGATATTTAGATCAGCCCATTTACTTACCTGATCCCAGCTAATCTCTTTCAGCTCCTTGGGGGCAGAAGGGAGAAGAAAGAGAAACCAGAAGAGGGGGAGGAGAAGACAGTAAGGAGAGGAGGTGGCAAGAGCAGTAAGGAGAGTGGAAGGCAGGAGCGTTGAGGAAAGGAGGAAGGCAAGTGTGGGAGAAGGACAAAATTGAGGGAAAGGGGAAGGACAGATGGAAAAGACACAGAGGGGAATCACTTGTTAGTAAACGGATAATTAGTTGGAAAAAAATGTACACTTGAACAGAAATCAAGGGAGAGAAGTTCAACACTAATGCCTAGTGAGACAAACAGACAAAGAGAGAAAGAGAGATTTATTACTTCAGTGAAAAGCAGCTTTTTCCAAATGTGTGTGGTGTTTTTCAACCACTACTGTAGGTGGCGGTATAATGTTTTCAGTTCAGCAGACACCAGTGTTAATTATATTGTGAGTCTTCATTAGCACTGCAATTGAAATTTCATCTTGATGACCTGCATGGATGTCTTGGGTGTCTTACTCAGCACTGTCAAAAGTTCACCGGTACAGTTGTGCTGTATTGATATCTATCAGCAAACAAAAGTAGTGTTCCAGATTCTACCGGGAGGTGGCCACCAGGGACCATTACCCTGTCAGCCCAACATAAAATTCCAACACAGTGGAAGAGAGTGGAGAGCAAACTCACTGGTTTGGTGGCTGCGTTGAGGGATTCCATCTCTGCATGAGTCATCCACACGTTACTGGTCGACTGCGATCAGAGCCAAACGTTGCATCCAGCAAATCCAAATGCACCAATATTCCAGCAATTGTTGGGAATAAAAAGAAAATATTACTAGATAAGGTACTGTTGGAAGGAGTAACATTATTTTGTAATATGAATTGGTAGTATATGAAATTGTGAAAGGTAATTTACTTATAACGCTAAATATTATTAAGATAATAATTATACTATATAAATATTTTGGAGCTTAGTGATTTTGACAGGACCTGAGCATGATGAAGGCTGTGGATAGCATATTATTCCTCAAGCAACAGAAAAATGAGCCTTAAATAGTGTGTTGGGACCTTGGTTGATAACCCTAACGTCTGAAAAGGAAGGTAGTGTGTACTGACAGATCGCGTGCTGGCGGGGGCAGAAGGACTGGTGAGGGACACCATCTCCTGGATGGCCAGCCGCAGCTTCAGCCGGTGCAGGGGGTTGCTGATGCCGATCTCCCTCTGGATCTCCGTGTCCGACAGGTTGGCCATGATGGAGCCGCTCTTCACGTTCGCCCGGCAGGCAGCCACGTACCACGCCGGCATCCCCACCCACAGCTGGGACGGGAGTAAAGGAGGAGACAGGGAGGGCAATGAAGAAGAGAGGTGTTAGTGTATGTGTTAGTGTGTGAGAGAGAGACAGAAAAATAAATAGGGGATAAAAATATATATAACTATATATATATATATATATATATATATATATATATATAACAGAAACAACACACACAATAAATATAATAAAATTATAGACTTTAAATTTTGCAGAGGAATACAAATATTTTACAGTTAATCACAAAGGATGATGAAATGCTTTCAGTGCTTTTCTGAGAAGCTTGTACAACCTGAGTGGGTCATACCTCCAGCCAAGATACAACAGTAGGGCCATCCCAGGATGCAAAGGGGAGTCCCTGACGACAGGCCTCCTCCAGCAACTCATGCCTGCAAGGGAGGCAGTCGAGGGAGTTCACCACATGCTTCTGACATACAACCAACTTTTTCAATGTTACCCATACATGAGCGACTGAGAGAGATAACATCCACCCAACAGACTGACCAAGATAAACTCCACCCAACAGACTGAGCGACTGAGAGAGATAACTAACATCCACCCAACAGACTGAGCAACTGAGAGAGATAACTAACATCCAACAGACTGAGCAACTGAGAGAGATAACTAACATCCAACAGACTGAGCAACTGAGAGATAACTAACATCCACCCAACAGACTAAGCAACTGAGAGAGATAACTAACATCCAACAGACTGAGCGACTGAGAGAGATAACATCTACCCAACAGACTGAGCAACTGAGAGAGATAACTAACATCCACCCAACAGACTGAGCGACTGAGAGAGATAACTAACATCCACCCAACAGACTGAGAGACTGAAAGAGATAAAATCCATCCAACAGACTGAGCCACTGAGAGAGATTGGATACGGTAAGACTTACTTCTTCTTACTGCGGCGGTCCTTGTCTACAGGCCCGGCGAGCTTGGTCAGGCCCAGAGGGTCGGCAGAGCCCTGGTCATCAGAGGGTGTGGATGCTGGGGACACGGGGGGCATTAGGACAGAGATGCTGTCAGGGTGGTTATCTTAGCTACACACTTGGCAGTCATAAAACTTCTATCAGACCTGGCTATAACATTGGTTATCTCTTTTGCTCACCAAGAGACGTAGACTCCCGCCCCGGCTGCCCCAGCCTGCCCTTCTCTTTCTTCCCAAAGAGGCGGCCGATGGAAGACTTAATGCTCTTTTTCTTGCTGGATTTGTGGAGAGAATCCTGACTGCTGTTGGTGCCACTGCCATCTGCTGAGAGGCTGTGAGGAGGGGATGGAGATAACAAATGTAGCACACACCCTGACAAGAAACACAATAGCATGCGAGGTGGAGAAGGCAGGCTGCAATGTGTGCTAACTGGTGTCACAAAGAAGGAGACTGAGGAAAACCCTCCACATAAAGCAAATATATAATTACACAAAAATCATCACATGATGTTTGAGGTCCAGGTTTGTCAAACCCCTCTTTCAGCTGGGTTGATGAAATTCTGGTTATTTTAAATCTGGGGAATACACCTGAAATTTTGCATAGTTATTTCCATAACTATGTATATTTATATGTATACTATCTGTATATTTCCTCTCCTATATGTATACACACACACACACAAACACACACAGAACTATGCACTTTTTTTAGCTTAAAAAGTTGTTGTCTAGTGAGTTTTACCCAATAACAACTGACCTGCGGAATTCACGGTTATCGTCAAGCATGGCCCCTGGGTGCGTGTGGGTCATTCTGTCCAATCGTAGTGCACGAGGAGTGGGAGGAGGGGTGGAGTCCAGTAAGGCCAAGGAACGGTCATCCTCTTTATTGTTCTGCAGGGAGATATTTTATTGTGACTTCAGCCCCCTTTGAACATCTCTGATGCATTTTGCTTCTGGTCTAGTGGACATCTGCGACAGGTGATTTGGCATCCTATCGATGCTACAGAGGCTATAATAGAGGCTTTCCTGTCCCTAAGAGATAACATTAGCTGGGGCTCGTAGTGAGCTCTGCCTTCATTAGGGTCATGTGGGACACAGGCTGGAGCCCACTCACTCAGGCTTTTAATGCCCAAACTCAATCACACACACACGGACACACCTGGGCACGCACCTGTCTGTCAGTCTCCCGGGCAGGGGAGTGGGGCAGACGGGGCGTGGAATGTCCAGAGCTTGGGGGTGAGGGGGAGGCCAGGGTGGAGGAGGTGAGCGACGGAGGAATGAAGCCCCTCCCTGTTCCATCCCTTCCTCCACCCAGAGATGAGGGAGGGAGAGGGGGGCCGTCCAGGGCCACGCTGCTGACCCGGCTCTCAATCTCTTCCGCCCGCAGCTCCGTGCTCTCCTTCTCCTCCTGAATCAGCCTGAGAGAGACAGAGAGGGGTCAGGGAATGCGCAAGTAATATGGTCTGCGAGTAATGCTCCAATAATGCCCTTTTGGTTTGTTAATCCAAATACTGGTCACAGCACTGGCTCCCACAGCGCCCCCTTTGGTTAATGTTCACCCTCTCCCAGGTGCAGACCAGGACACCCACTTGATCTCCTTGTTGATAGCCTCCAGCTGCTCCTGCAGCATGATGGCCAGCGTCTGCACGTCGGTCTGCCCACCGGGGGAGAGCAGCTCGGAGCCGAAGAGCGTTTCTCTGTCCTCCTCGTCATCAGAGCAGCCGCCCTCCACGCCGCCCTCAAACCCAGGCCCCAGCAGGGTGGTGCCATCCCACTCTCCATACTGTGCGAGAGAGAGTCATTCACTCACTTACAGTTTATGTCAGCCCCTGGTTAGGGACAGGTTACGGAGCACATTACTTCACTTCAGTGGGTGGTGGAGGCCACTCACCTTGCTGGTGTCCTCACGGGTGGGAGCCCATCGCCCGCGGTGAGCCCGCCTGACCACACTTCCAGAGGCTGCGTTCCCATAGTGCTCCAGGTGTGTAGTGGAGCCTGCCGGGAGGGACCCACCCCCTTGGGAGTATCTCAGCTCTAATGCACTTCCAGGGAGGGACCTGAGAGAGGGAGAGGGCGGAAGAATGCCGAAGGTACACACAAAGCCCTTCTTTAACGCACATTTAACATTAAGCGACACTGCTCCCTATTGAGGGTACGTTTTCTGGGATCGTCTGTGGTAGTTGTTAACCTGGAGTAGGAAGAACCAGGCCTCCCTTTCAGCTGATCCAGCTCCAACTGTAGTCTCTCCAGCTCTGCTATCAGCTGGTCCTGAGAAGGAACAAGATAAAAGATGTTAACATTGTGTACTATTACAGCTCTCATGGCCTGACATGCCTAGGCCAGACTTATAGGGAGAGAAGCCTACCTTGTTTGCCAAAAGATCGTCTTGAATCTTCTTCATGTTTGCCAGTTCCTCTGAAAGTGTATTCTGAGAGGAGAGTAAAGCTTACTTAAAATCTGTTTTTTTTTATAGATATATATGACATATACAATGATTTATTAGGCACACCACCTTGTGAAAATGGATCGCTCCTACAGACAGTGAGTCACGTGGACATGGCGTGCTATATAAAGCAGGCAGACACACATTCAGCTACTGTTCGACTGAATGTAAGATTGGACAAAAGCGACTTCAACATAAGCGACTTTGAGGGCGGTATAATCGTTGGTGCCAGGCCTGCCGGTTTTAGTATCTCAGAAACGGCCGAAGAGATGTCGAAGGAGAATGGCAAAAATCGTGCAAACCAACAGGCGGGCCATAAACAGGAAAATAATGTCGCAGTACAACAGTGGTGTGCAGAAAGGCATCTTGCCGTTCCATGAGCTATTGCAGCAGACGACCACACCGGGTTCTACAGCTATCAGTTAAAACACGAAGAAGTACAGACTGGTGGCAGTGGTTTAAAAGGGGAGAGGAATGTTTTCCTGTCACACATTGGGTCCCTTGATACCAATTGGGCAACGTTTGAATGCCACAGCGTCTCTGAACATTTTGCGCTTACCAGGTGCAACCAAGGCTGCAGTTCACCCTTCATCACATAGATAAATCCAGTAGGACAATGCGCCATATTCCAAATCACATATTGTCTCAGACTGGTTCCAGGAACATCACAGTGAATTCAGTTTAATTGATTGGCCTGCGTGGTTCAAAGACCTCAACCCCACAGAGCATATTTGAACTGCTGCATGAATGAACCACAACAACTGTATGATTCCATCGCGTCAGGATAGAATCCATGCCCAAAGAATTCAGGCTGTCTGGATTCAAAGGAGGGTCTGACCTGGTGGACCAGTTATACACTTGGTCTTGAAAAGAATTCAATACACCGGTGGGAACAAACCTGCCCTCAGTCTTTCTAAATGCCAATTCAATGACTCACTCGTCATCTAGTCAGGAATTTGTGTACTACCACAGCGGACCATTGCTCTATTCGTAAATAACAGGGCTAGCAGACTGCTTAGAGGCCTACACCTTCTAAGCTCCCTTTCTATGGCCAATATCAGCACCAAGTGAGTGTTCCAATCTGATAGCCGTTTCAGATACTGGGGTGTGTGTATCTGTGTAAGATGGCTGCTGCATGTAGCGAGTTCTAATTCATTTCTAAACCAGTGGAGGTGAATTCTCTGTCCCATTATCCCTTGTTTACTCCCTCTGGCAGAGTGTTCAAAAACATCACTTGCTGCCATTGTGTCAGCATAGACCAACATCCCTGTGGAATGTTTCTTACTCGAGTAAAATCCATGACCTAAGAATTCAGGCTATTCTGCAGGCAAAGGAGGGTCTGACTAGGTCTTAGATGGGTGTCCCTAATAAACTGGCCACTTAGTGTAGTATTTGTAATAGATACTATAGCAGTTCCACTATAATATTCAAAGCCATTAACTCATCAACACAGTAATTCTAGAATATTATCAGCACAGAATGCACCACAGCCTCTATGGCGTGATTTATAGTATTACCTCTTCAGAAAGACAGACAGTGCCGTTTCCATGACGTCATTCAACATTGCCCTAATGCCCTAGTGTGGTCATGCAACCTGAGACATTTTTGCCTCTTGAACACCTTTTCTTCCAGGGCCGCCATCCTCTCCTTGAGATGCAGCTGCAGGCGCTCGTTGGACTCTGAGAGGAGCTTGTCCACTGTGTCGGAGAGCCGCTTGTTGTGTTCATCATTCATCCTCTCCCTTTGCCGTGCCTGTCACAGAGCACAAGACTGAGGGTGAGAGAATGAGGCATGGGCCAGCACAGCAAATCCATGTTGCATGACTTCCAATCTGAAGATGGACAGTGGAGAGCTTCTCAGGTAGAATAGAGCTTGAGATATGAACATTGGCAGATGCTAGGAATAGCTGAGTAAGAGAGAACGAGATCGTCACCCTCTGAAGCTCCTGGTTTTTCTCTTCCAGTTGTGCCTCCATCTGTCGAAGTCGCTCCTCGAAGTTGCCATGTCGTTCTTCTGCCTGAGAGATAGAGAGAACATATGAGTGGGAGAGAGTGAGAGCGGAATGAGCTCACAGGGTAGAAGCAGGGATTTTCTCAGATGGATTACTCCTTTAACAAATAATTTTCACTCAGGGAGGCAGGCAGATAGATGCTGCTATTTGTATTCCTATGCCGACCGACAGATGGACAGACAGGTGCTCGGTACCTTATTGAGTGCAGCAACTCTCTGGGCAAGCTGGGCCTCGATCTCGGGAAGTGTCTCGGCTCTTTGCAGGGTCTGCTGAAGCTTCTGCTTGGCATCGTCCAGCCGTTCCTGTAGCTGCCGGTTCTTCTCCTCACTCTGGGGATGATGATGATGATGAGGAGGAGGAATGAGAAAGTCAAGCCAGAATAATGTCAAGGTGGCTGTTACTTCCTAGGCCAGGTGATGGCCAAGCCTGGTCCTCGAGGGCTACAGGGTCTGCTGGTTTCCGTTCAAATTTGCCTCAATAATTGTCTCATTATAGTCATTAATTGGGATGGAAATCCCTTCATCTGCTGTTCCAGATGAAAACCAGTAGCTTTTTAGAGGGTAACCGTAAAGCCTGCTGCACTGGGGGACCATGACAAGCAAACCCTGTTCGAGACCATCAGAGTGAAAGCAGTTCATCACCTGTCTGTAGAGAGACTCCTTGCTTGCCAGTTCATTCTCCAGCTTGTCTTTAATGTCGTGGAGAGAGGTCGCCTCCCTCTGGGCACTGAGATACCTACATGCAACACACACATTGACTGTAAATAAGCTGTACAGCACATGTAGGAGCATGAGCTATACACGCCCCTTTCCTGGGTGTGAGAGGGATACACTGTGGTCAATATGAAGAGGGGTGTCATCTCCAGTTCTGGCAGCAAGAATCAAGAATGAACCACCTGTAGTGCACTGTTAGCTATCCCTCAAACCTTCCACAATGTGCACAGTGGTCGACCTATCAACTCAGCTGCCTACTAATTACTTTATTGTTCAGTTGTGCTATTGTCCGGTTCTCTCGACTGCCTCGGGGGGTCAGGAAATAATTTTCTAGTTTTCTCGTTTGGCTCCGGGTTTTCTGTTTTTTTGATTCCCTCTGGAAAATGCAATCTGTTCAGCACTTTGTAACTGATTATAGAAAAAGTAATAAAATAAAAAAACAAATAAAAATGATTTGATTTGGGGAAGGTGCGTTACCTGCGTTCCAATGTGGTGATCCTCTCCTCCATGTCCTCCCTCTGACACAAAGCCTGGCACAGAGACAGTTACATCTGACATCATAACAATTGCCACGTCAACTTACAGCCAACCCACATACACACAACACATACTGCTGACATGAAGGCAAACACAGGGAAAGCTGTGCAAACAGAGGGCCAGTCAGTGAGATGAAAGACAAGCGTTTATAGCGCCTGATGAACAGACGTTCGGCCAAATTCCAACACAGTTTAAGGACACTTTGTCAAGATGAGTTACACACTGGGTCTTGAAGAGAATTCAATACACCGGCGGGTGTTTTTCTAAAAACTCAAAACAATGTTAACTGAGCAGCTGTGGGAAGCCGTTTACAGTCTTTCCCAGAAAACATTTGGACCCCTGCCCGTTTGGCTACTGAACATTTCCCTGAGGGCAAGGCTGTTGGTGTAGCGGCGCCCATGACCACACGACAAATAGCAAAGATTGATGACTGAAATGCAGGAACAAACCTGTCCTCATTCTTTTCTGCTAAATGCCATCAAGTGACTCGCTCGTCACATAATCAGAAATGTGTGTACTAACTATGAGTGCGTTTGTCAGCTCAGACACCTACACCTTCTAAGCTCCCTTTATATAGCCAATATCAGCACCAAGGGTGCGTTCCAATCCAGAAAAATGCACCCTCCAGCATGCTCACTACCCTTCATTTGGAGGGGGAATCCCCGCTGAGACCCGGTTTAAGATGGCAGCTGCACATAGGGCGTTCCAATTCTTTTCTGAACCAGTGGAGGGTGAATTCTCAGCCCCTTGATCCATCGTTTACTCCCTCCGGTAAAGTGTTCAAAAAGCATCACTTTGACCTTGGGAATTGCCCAGAATACTTAGCGATGGTCTCTCTCTGCCCATTTAAAGAGTGGTACTTATCATTTTTAGTACTTTTCACACTGAAGATATTCACGTTTGCTTTTTTTATTTTGACTTTTTTTTACAGTACAGACATACAGTATCTCACAAAAGTGAGTACACCCCTCACAATTTTGTAAATTTTTGAGTATATATTTTCACGTGACAACATTTAAGAAATTACACTTTGCTACAATGTGAAGTAGTGAGTGCACAGCTTGTATAACAGGGTAAATTTGCTGTCCCCTCAAAATAACTCAACACACAGCCATTAATGTCTAAACCGCTGGCAACAAAAGTGAGTACA
>JAOYSI010007031.1:0-12402 GCA_025775065.1 Hiodon alosoides | reverse complement strand
ATATATACACATATAATGACCCCAGAGGACTACAGCTGGTTTGCTGCTCTGTCAACATGAATACTTGCTTCGCGTCGTCAATTCCTCAGGAAATAATTGAACTCTGATGTGGCAACTCCCCGACTATAGCATCGGCCCTGGGGGAAATGCTGGCATATGGCACGTGTGAGAAGAAGGGAGAAAGTCTGCTATGAGATAATATTGCTTGTTTATCACAGTTGCGCGAACACACAGAACCCCTGTCGATGGGCAGGGGGAGGGAGATGAATTACGGCTGGAATTAGGTTTATCTGGCTTGCCTTTTTTAAACAGTCCTTCGACACCCTGAGAGTCCATTATTATTTTTATTTACGGGCATGGCAGTCAGGCCAGGACAGAGCAGAGATAGAGACACCATCGGGTCCAGGATCCCGCGTGGCTGTAGACCTCATCTTTGACAGGAATCTGTTAACAGATCTAGTTCCAATACGTTTCTTCAAGGTCATAACCTACACTGCTAATACGTTATCTCTGATTCATAGCCTAAACTGATAATACGGTATCTCGGTGCCATAGCCTACACTGCTAATACGCTGACTCTGTCATAGCCTAAACTGCTAATACAGTATCTCTGTGTCATAGCTTACACTGCTAATTAGTTACCTCACTTTCATAGCCTACACTGCTAATGCGGTATCTCCGTGTCATAGCCTACACTGCTAATACGTTGCCTCTGTGTAATAGCTTACACTGCTAAACTGATAATACATGTCATGTACGTTTTCTTTTTCTTTGTATTGAGGGTGCTCACACGTGCTTTAATCGAGCAGCGATACAGCCACAGTTTTCCTGGTCAGTAATCTGTGCAGCGTCAGTGTAGTCTGCAGAGCAGTTGGGTGTTACTGTGGGTGAGGGTGGGCATTATCGCTGCACTCCAGACCCTTGATACAGTGGGGGAATTAAAACACAGGATGACAGTATGTGCTTGCCTGGAGCAAACCGCCTTTAGTCCTCCCTCGACATTACTTGTGGACGCATCCCTGGGTTAGGCCAAACATGTGCTGAGCATGTGCTGTATGCATCCTGAGAATCCATATAAGTGAGCGGTGAGGCCTGTGTCAGCTCAGCTGGGGACATCGGCCACCCTGCTGCAGCGCAGCGGGGACATCTGAGGACGCTCCTGAGCGAGGCTGCGGTCCCTCTCCGTGGAAACATGCTGCGGAGAGGCCATCGAAAGGACCAGTGAGGCGTACTAGGTGGCAAGGGGCCAGACGCACAGCTTTCAGACACTCAGCCAATGATCTCCTGCTCAGATGGTGTTGAGCTGGCCCAACGCGGAGGACGCTAGCGACCGTCCCCTCAGTGCTAATGCACTGATAATGTCTAGGAGGGGCCTTAACTTAGCTGTGCTTTTGAACTAACACATATAGAGTTACAGCGCCTTGCGTTTAATGGCACGGATTAGAAGAAATTGTTTAACGTTTGTTTACATTTTGTTAAAGAAAACCTGAAATCACTTAAAACAGTGTTCATTGTCTGCTGCCCGGAAGAATAGCCACAGAACAATTTGCATGCCCTGTGTGCCCACAATTAAACACATAATCTTTATGTAAGCTTCACGGACTGCCAGATATCTAATTACTAGCTGTAAATTATTTCCTAAGTGGTGGGAATTGTAAGTGCTCTGGAATCTAGAATGAGCCTCACATAGTTAGCCTTGTTGGGAGCAAAACTCAAAACAGCAGAATTAGGATAAAAAAATTCACAGAGGAAGGTTTTTAAATAGGGGGGGGCTCAGCTAAAGGCGATCACTGTTACGATCATTTCCCAGTCCAACTTTACGTGGCTGCATCTAAGGACAGCAGGTTTTGATCGAACTTTGTCGGCGAATCTTTATCCTTCTGTCTGTGGCTGAAATACATATCGCGCACAGCAAATGTTTGGGCTGGCGATTACAATAAAAATGGTAATGGGTTTTGGCAGCTTTTGTAGCACGTAGAAGGTGGCAGCGTACTGATTGGTGGATGTCTAATTTTACATGTTGGACGGAGCAGATGCTTCCTGACAGATGCTCATGGGAAAAATAAAAGATTTGATTATAAGAGAAAGGAAGAAAAGTGTGTCGACACGTTTGTCGTTTCCCAACTTAGCTTGTCCTGGAGAGATGGAGAGACGGGGACAGGGTTCCGAAAAACACTATATTATAAAAGTCTGACTGAATTTACATAGTTCACAGCATAATGTGAATATACCACTACTGGGCAAACTGAAATTCAATGTGCATTTGAGTCTCGGAAACGATATCTGACATAAATCCTGCAGTCTGCAGATTCTTGTGATGTCATCGAGCTTTATAATGGATGTGCATAGCCAGTTTCTGGAGGTGGAGTCTGAAGACCCAAAGTAAAATTCATGAGGTCATCCTTTCATTCCGTTCGACCTGAAACTGGGGTCTCAATCTTCACCAAAATCAACCCCCTCCCCCATCTTCACTTTGGTTCCATCCTGGTATTTTCCACTATGACGGGAAGGATCATCTCTATGACCCAAGCCTTCCCTTTGGATGAATGTAAACACCTGGAACACACGACATGCTGTTTATTTTTCTGCTTTTCCTCTGCACCCATGCAGAGATGGCATCGGAGGCGACAGCAGGACGCTTCCAGGGGATTATTCCTGTCACTCTGCATTTCCAGGAAAGAAAGGCAATGTTATTCAGCAGCCACACTCCAAACTAGGCCAACCAAAAGCAAGTTTGACCCTCAGCGGAAGGAAAAGAAGTAAAATTAAATACAAATCAGCTGAAAAATCAGCCGAAGCAAAGCCTATTTTGCAAAATAAACAAAGGGGAACATTCTGGAAGGTTCAGAAAAAAAAGTATGTATATGTGGGAATATTTTAAATTACGACGACTTTAGATTAGATTGGTTTCACAAAGAACCCTGTTCTGATGCTCTCCCAAATCTCAAGTCGCGCTTCTGTAAGAAATCCTCAAGAAGTAAAATGTCACCAAAATCGTTAAAAGCTCTTTTCAATCCAAGCTAAAGGTTTTTACCCTCATGTTTTGAAGCAGAGTATATCTTTTCTAACTAATAATTTTCAAGAAGAGAAAAAATTCTTCCCCATCTCAAATTGTTCTTCTATCATCTTCTTTTATGTTATTGTGTTCTTTCAAACTCAACTTAGCTTTCAACTGTTGTTGTTTCGCAATCCAAAAACAAAAAAATAAAAATAAATCACTTTTTAACACCCCAAAGAGGTACTATTTCTTTATTGTCCTCAAGTCTTTTTGTGAAAATGTTTTCCCATTAAATCAAAACAGAGGAGCTATTTTGGTGTACTCCTGTTTTTGGTTCATTATGTCAGGACAAGTTGAAAAAAATATATTTTCTCTTAGAATTTATTTTGTCATTATCGTGTTTATGACTGCGAAACAGGAAGGTTCCACCACGCAGATTATCTCAGAGGTCATCTTCAAGAAGATTCCATCACTCAGGTTGTTTTCAAGAAGGTTCCATCGCACAGGTTATCACATCTGTTATCTTCAAGAAGGTTCCATCACAAAAATAATCACACAGGTTATCTTCAAGAAGGTTCCATCTCTCAGGTTATCACACCTGTTATCTTCAAGAAGGTTCCATCACACAGATTATCTCACAGGTTATCACACAGGTTATCTTCTAGAAGATTCCATCTCTCAGGTTATCACTCCTGTTATCTTCAAGAAAGATCCATTGCAGAGGATCATACCAGTTATTTCCAAAAAGGTTCCGTCACACAGGTTCTTCAACAGCAATTAAACAATTTCTCTATGCAGAGGTATGAAGGTAAATCTCAACTGATAAAGCACACTAACGCTAACATTTTTCTTAAGAGTGAAGTCCAGAAATGGCAGTCGAAAAGTAAATAGCCCTACTGAGGGTACTCCAGAAGCAGATGCCAATTCTCCTTCTCCTTTTTATTGCTTCAGCACATTTTTAGTGGAGGCTATTACTTGGATATTGAACTTGATAAATTCAATAATCATAAAGGACACAGACACACTTTATACATGTTGGTTGAGTACTAAAAGGACTAAGACTAAGTTCGCAGGCTTTCATTAGGCTCATCGTCTTTGAGAGAGGCGACCTATGCTGTCACTCACTCACTTCAGAGATCGGTAAAGAATTGCTTTAGGAATAGAAAAGTATTTTGTCTTGTGAATGGTGCAAGCTTTTCCATTTTTTTCTTTAAATTTAATTTAAAAAAATGGATAAAACAATCTATCAAACAACGTTTTTCTAGTGCAGACTACTTTCAATTTAATTAGAGGCCCGTTATCGATGTCTGTTTCCGTGGCAACGTTGTTGAAGAGCTGTTTTCTGCTGCAGAAGTTTTCTGCTGAATTACGTTCAG
Source organism: Hiodon alosoides (assembly GCA_025775065.1). Classification (NCBI taxonomy): domain Eukaryota; kingdom Metazoa; phylum Chordata; class Actinopteri; order Hiodontiformes; family Hiodontidae; genus Hiodon; species Hiodon alosoides. Next base: position 8,028 of record JAOYSI010007031.1, on the reverse strand, counting down.
AACTTTTCCCCCCCCCATAATGGAGAAGTCCTGTTTGCCTCATTAAATCTCTGTAATCACATATCGTCTCTCCCATCAGGCATATGCTCCAATTCAATTCTCACTTTTGTTCCACAAAAAAAGGAAAAACAGTCTTAATTGTATATTTTTTGTTTATATCTTTTTGTCCTAAAGCAAAACTAAGGATTTTTGAGTCGCCGAAAGATATGTTTGTATTAACTTAAAAATGCTGTCTCACATTGCATTCATAATTAAATTTAGCCACATTGTTGATATTACTTGAAGAAAGTGGCGACTTACAGAATTGTGGAAATCAAATATTCTTAATTAATGAGTGCATTCTCAAAGTCAGCCACAATCTATTTAAACGACTACTATTCGCTGACATTACGTTAGACTGTTTATTCCCAATCAGGCTACTGCACTGCACAGGGGAATGCAGTGTGGGTGACATTACATTAGACTGTTTATTTGCTCATCTGACCTCTAGTGTGCTTCTAGAATGCTCTGCTGGCTCAAGGACACTGCATAAGTGTCACACATGGGATTGGTAGCCATGACCCCTCCGGTCACCGGCTCAGTGCCCACAATACCCTTTCATACCTGAGAATATTAAAACGATGGAGGGAGACCAGGCCATGCCAAAGTGTGTGAGTGTGTGCTTGTGTGTGTATGTATGAGTATGTGAGTTTGTGGGACTGAGTGTTTGCTGGTGTTTGTGTGTGTGTGTGTGTGTGTGTGTGTGTGAGTGTATACTTGAGAATGTGGTTGTGTACTTTTGAGTCTGTGAGTAAGTATGCACTTGTGAGTGTGTTTGTTTGGGTGTACTTGTAAGTGTGCGTGTGAGGGTGAACTCGTGTGTGTGTGTCTGATTGTGTACGTGTGAGTTGGTATTTGTGTATGTGAGGGTGTACTCATGAGTTTGAGTGTGTGTGTGAGAGTGTTTACTAGTGTGTTTGAGTTTTTGTGTGCGTGAGTGTGTGTCTGTGAGTATGTACTTGTGTGTGTGAGTGAGCCGGCTGCTTTGGTCATGAGTGACTGCGTGGGTGCAAAATGTCGTGATAATACAACTCTTATCAGTAGCTCTCTCCTCAGGCATGGACATTTACTCCCTCCAGTTGACCTAAAACTAAATGTTCAGATCCCTGCAAGTCCATCAACGTGGCTGAGATCCCCCCTGCAGCCCCACCCCCGGGTTCCCACGCCCAGGCTCCCCCGCAGATGGAGTGCGCCCCTACACCAAGCTGCCCTCAGCAGTCTCTCCATCTTCCCATCCCAGGCAAATTCACAGGCTTGGGCCCACCGCCCCCCAATGCCGCTCAACAGAATCCAAATAAATAGAATCTGTCAGTCACGCAGAAGCAGCTTGGCTCTCCCTGGCACGCTGTATATCCCTTTTCTTTCACTACCGACACGGGCAGGGCCAAGATGCGCGTGTTGATGAGTGCGTGCATGTGTGCGTGTATGTGTGTGAACACGCAGCACAAGATTTGTTTCGGTGCTTATGAATAATATAATATATTATAGTGACTGGTTCCAGACATAAGACGAATTTGCCTATATAAACAATAAATTCTTACATGTATATATATTAAGCCTGTGCATTCCAGGTGAGTCTGAGATGAGCGATTCAGGGAATCAGGTGATCGCGGTGTTGCTCCCGACTCTCTCTGGTTCCCTTCAGCTGAGAGGAAAGCCAATCCAGCGCCAGTGTTGCCTGACCAGCTGGAGAGGTGAATGGATAATAGTATTGCATTGTATATGTGTAGTACAAGGCATCAGTTTGTGTAACTTAATCACAGGGTTTCATTTAAGGCTGGATCCGGCAGTGGTTTGAACCAGGCAGGAGGGGGAGAGAGGCATAAAAGTAAGGGGTCTTTGAGATTTTTTAGTCTTTGAAAATGGATATAAAAAACCACAAGCGTGTTAGCTTAGAATTTGAAGTCGTGTGGGGTTTTGCCGTGTAAACCAAACGTGTAGATCAAATGAACAGGATGATTCTTTCATCGACTGACTTCCCTAGGACTCAGACATTTCCTGAAAAATGGGTTAAGAGGAATACCGCTTCCAAATGTCTGAATAGAATTTAGCCCTTTTAATTGGCAATGGGTTATGTGTTTGAAGGAAATACGCAGTTAGGCTGGAAGAATGAAAAAAACAGAAATGTGGGTCAACCTGATGTTCATCAATAAAGACACAGATGAATAAATGATAAGTAAAAAAAGGAAATAAGTCTGGCTTGGGCAAGTGTTTCAATCACAGCTCTGAGGAGTGAGGGAGTGAGCGAACGAGAAACAGAGAGAAAGTGAGTTGGGATTTTGCCGACTAACAGTTGCCTAATCTACTTTGATCTCGTTACTGTGACACCTGGCCCATTAAATAAAATAGATTATCGATTTTGCTCTCTTGAGGAGCGCTGCGATTTCCATCAGGGCTCCGGCGTGCAGCAGGGAGACGAGTGGAGAAGCAGTAGTCATTAGGTACAACGCCACTCAATGATGTGCATGTTATGGTTGGGGGAGAAGCCTAGAATGCATCGCTACCAGACTCAGGGCAGGGGGGCAGGCGGACGGATCCGTTCAAAATGCGGTTAATAATGCCTGTGAGTGTGTATGTGTGTGTGTGTGAGTGTGTGTATGTGTGTGTGTGTGTGAGTGTGCCTGTGTGTATGTCTGTGTGCGAACGTGTCAGTGGAAGAGAGAGGGGAGGTGGGGGAAGAGAGAGGGAAGAGATGCTTATTACAGAAGTACATCGAATCAACTGCTTTTTGTATCGATCGAGCAGCCTGGGGCAGGAAAGGTAACCCAGTTAGCCTCCGAGACAACAGCTGAAAACCACATTGTGTAGCGTGCTGCCTGAGCGTGGCTGCAATGAACTGGCTGTCTACATGCAGCGCTGCTCGGAGTTGATAAGTGCTGGAATTCAGCCCGTCTGCATTAAGCAGCCATTGATTTCTCTAACATGGGATTTTTAACACTCTGCTTCCATAGCAAATGAAAACTCTGTTTATTTATTCAGTTTATGGCACATACACACAAATACACATATATTAAATACATACATACATAAATAGAATGTGTGTTTGCAATGGATTATTTCAGCCACTCTATGTAAGATCATTAATGCACTGCTGTAGAAGTTAATGGAAATGAAAAGACTATCGAAGGCAGATCTGCCAGAGCAAACCCATTAGCACAGAGGCTCCTTGGAGACTGGGAATAGGTACACTCACCAGTGACACAGCCCGAGCCGAGGACAGGAACACTGACCACAGTCAGTGAAGCTTGGCCTAGCGTCTGATTCCGATAGAATCATGCTCGTGAGGTTGGTGCTGCTCCCCTGGTTAGGTCTGGAGCAGACAGGCAGGTCTACCTGAGCGGCGCCACCTGCAGGGGCTTCGTTATACGGAACAGGAAAGGAGAAATAGGGCCACGTTAACAATTCAGGATTTTTCTCAGCTCTGGGCGAGGGCAGCAAAGATTCCAGGCGTCATGTTTTATTGAGGGGATGTTCCTGTGAATTATTGAGCAGGAGGGGCTGTCTGTCATGCCTCCAAATGAGATCAATATAGGCAATCATTATCCAGCCCTGGGAGGGTAATGCCATGGTTTTTATTTTATAGGCTCCCACCTTTTCATTTTGAGATTTCTGATAGTCAGCTGATGTGAAGTTAAACAAAAAAAACAAAAAAAACATTTTTAAAAGCCAGAGGCCCTTTTCAGTTTATGATAGGCAAAATATCGACGCTGCAACACACAGGGGAAGACATTGTGGAGTTGTCTTAGGTTGGATACGCTGCTTGAAACTGACAGCTCTTTCGTCCTGCGCCCAGACGCAGGATCGCCACCCACGCACACACACACACAGGCGCACACACACATATACACACCTAGCCACACACACCTAGGCACAGACACACTTATACACAGGTGCACACAACTAGGCACCCACACAGACATACACACAAGCTAACACACACACATACACACAGGCGAACACACACACATGTACACACAGGAGCACACATCTAGGCGCACACACACACATACACACACACACACACACACACACCTAGGCACCCACACAGACATACACACAGGCGAACAAACACACACACACACACACACACACACACACACACATATACACAGAGACACACACACACACACTCACACTCACAATCACACATATGCACAGGCGCACACACCTAGGCGCAGAAACACACATACACAGGCACACACCTAGGCTCACACACACATGTACACACAGGTGCACACGCACATATACACACAGGTACACACACCTAGGCACACATACACATATACACACAGCTGCACACACACATATACACACAGGCGCACACACAGATATACACACTGGCGAACACATCAAGGCACACACAAACATATACAGACAGGCACACACACACATATACACACAGGCGCACACGCAGATATACACACAAGCACACACACACATGCACACACATGCATGGGAACACACACACATAAACACCTGTGCATACAGATGTGCACACCGGCACACATACACACACAGCCATGTTCGCACAGGCACGCACCCGCACTAGAGCACAGGCACACACTCCAGCATAGGCACACACACACGCACACACACACACACACACACACACACACACACAGGCACACACACACACACACATGCACACACACACACGCACAGGCACACACACACACACAGGCTCATATGCCCAGGAACACACGCACAGGCTCACATGCACACAGAAGTCTTCTCCAGGTGGCAGTAGAACGCAGTGAATAGAGAGAACCTCCGCCGCGTGCCTGGGCCTGTCTGCTTTCTGCTATGAAGTGAGCGTGAAACTGCAATCCCCTTTGGGACATAAAGGGAAAGAATGGGGGGGGTGGGCATTCCTCCCGGACCCTGGGGTAGCTCCGAACCTCCTGTCCACCTTTGGACCCCTCCGACCTGCCTGCAGGTACCACTTTAACCCTCGTCAACGCTGCTTGTCTCACACGAGGAGAGCATGGCACACTGTCAGTGGTGCAGCTTTTCGCGACTGCAAACTCACCTACGCTCTGCTGTCCCTCGGGAGCACTGAAGAATGAGAGGGGTTCAAACGCGCCATTCTATTTCTGTTTCTGCTCCTGTGCAGAACATGTGGAAACCACATGGGCAGCGGCTAAAGAGGCGAACCGGAAGAGGCTGTTGTCTTTCAAATGGGTTCAGCCCCAGATTTAGTGCTGCCCAGTGACAAAGGTACCCAAATACATTAGGAATGCATCTTGGCTGTTCACTTTGAATACTCCCACCCCACTCCCACCATACTCTCCTGGTCCGGGAAATGGCCTCATAGGGGCTCGGTCTGCAACCGGGCGGGTGCCTTTACAGACTCTGGGTATTATCCCACACCCGTGGTCACCGTGGGAACGACGGCAGCTCAGCAGCAGAGACGGTCTTCCGAAGCTGCCCCAAAGCCGTAGCTGTGAAGTGTGGCTCAGGCCTGGTCCTTTTTTCGGACGGCACTGAGTCCCACTGGCTTCAGCCAGAAAGAGAGAGTTGCGGTAGATTATGCAAGGGAGAACGAGAGGAAGGAAACGCGGTTTTGTGGCCAAATTTATTAGAAGGCCTCATTAATCTCCACACTCAAAGACGCAGCTGAACCCAGCATTAAAAATGGGAATTGGCGAGGGGGGCTGGTGGGCGAGCGCTCTTGCTTCACTGATTGCCTGTAATTAATACTCAGAATGCAGGTGAAGAGGCCCCAAATGAATGGCGGCCCTAAACAAGGACACGAATGCAATGGAGATTCACAATGTTAAGAACAGCTGCAAGGACGATACATCCTGTTACAATGTGAGACGGACGGCTACGAGTGGTTCTCTGGCCCTCGAAACGTTGTCTCCTAGCCATTTGTATGAGAATAAAGAACAGAGGTGTGACATATTTGTGAATATAAAAAGGGTTCTGATCCTAGAATAAATCTGAAATAGTGGAAACAGTTTCCCTTACATAAATTTGAACATGGGCACAGGAGTCAGGTCTTAACTCATCCGGGGGCTTACGAATAAGCTTAAATGGCTTTGTTCTGTATTCAAACCATGAACATTAAAATCTCTTCCAATTACATGAGATGATTAGCAGTCAACAATGTCAGTGTAAATCTGGTAACAGCGTTCAGGAAAGAGTTTTTTCAGGCCATGAGTGGGCTCAGCTAAGCGTGGGGGGAATGACTGAATGCTAATTCCAAAAGCCTGGCACTAACCTAAAACAAAAACAAAACTAGCACTGTTAGCCCAGATTGCCACGGAGATAACGACCACTCTCTCCCTTTCTTCCTGGAAAATCACCCCCCGCAGGATCAGATTTAATGTTGTGACATTGCCAAAGATGCACACGGTCAATAGGACGCATCACGAACACTACCGTTTCTCTTACAGTTCCCAGGTTAGTGCATCCAGCCGGCTGCGTTGCGTCTTAGCGCAGAAGACGTGATCTCAGGCCGCATCTGTCAGCTTGCACCATGCACACCGGTTCATTTCCCATTCATTTTCTTATGCAGCTATATATTTATATATATAAATAAATAAATTATATATTTCTTGGCCTGCAGGTTAACCTTGGTTTTCTCCCATCTCCGTGGCTCCGGCCCCTTCTCCCTTCGCTGACTTGTCTGATCGGATTTAGTCTCTCCCGACTGATGCGATCTTGTCAGCTGCCCGATCCGGGCTCGGTGCTCAGTAAACCCGCCGCACGGTCAGCGTTCAGCCGGTGTGGCACCCCTATTTTCACAGCCAGATAAGCCAGACGTCGTTTGACAAATTGGCTACCACATGTTCAGGAAAGGAAAGCAAAATGCTTCCTATTACAGTAAAGTGTTGTATTAGCATTACATCAGCATTGATAATAATGTATCTGATGCTGAAAAGGGTGCAGCATCTGTATGGAGTCACACCACGATAATGTGTATGTGTGTGTGTTCCAGACTTGAGACGGCTTTTCCCTGTTCATCACGTTTTTTCCTTCCCATTACTCCTGTAATCTCATTAAATCCCTTGTCTGGTAGGTCTTCATTCATACCACATTTATATGTGCGAAACGTTTATTTATGTGTGTTTTGTGCTTGCTTGCTATGTAGAAGAAATGGAACGTCAGTGTAGCTATCAAAACAGCCGCAATAATCCAATCCAAGAGGCCTTTGTGCCATTCTGCTGATAAAAGACTGGAGCGTTAAGGCACATTGTGCATTCTAAATGAAAAAGAAGCAAAGGAAACTTCGGATGGAGATCAGCAGCAGGGCTTGGAGCCTGTCAGGGGCAGATTTAAGTTTGATTCAGGACACGGATGTGAATGGAGGCAGACATTTTGTCGAGTTGCGCGTTTACTTTGAAATCAGGGGGACATTTTTGTGGACATTTTTGAACGTTTCTCCCCTGAGCTCCTCCCCAGTTTGGTGCACGCTAACTTAGTGGTCGTTTAAAATGTTTGGAAATGCTGAGAGACACAAGGACATTCCTGCCCAAGTCTTTAGTCACAAACACACTCGAGGCCAGCCGTAATAAATTACAAGTATGCTCTTTGACTTTACGCGATATAACAAATTGGTTCGTTTTCCAGTTTTCAGATTTAGAGCTGATCTCTTATCAGTGATTGACGAGATTGCCAAGGCGTTGATGGATTCGGCACTCCGGCGCTGAGCGAGTTTGTCTCGGATCGTCATTGGCCCCGGCACACACCTCTGTGTCAGTCCGCATTAGGGGGGACGTTCACAATCGGATGCATGTAATTCCCAGAAAATTCCATCTTCATCTGCCAACGCCGAGCCCTCTTAGTGACCGGGCTGTCCCTCCATTTCGGATCAATATATCCAATGAAGCCCGCTCCTCCTGCTTGTCACTATATTACCTTGTAATATTATAAGCAGGGAAAATAATATTGTAAGTGAGAACGTTTTTACAGGACTCTAAACATTGGCCTTGCGTCATGAAATAGGAAAATGCCAGTCAAGTGGCAATCATCCTGGGCGGGGAC
>JAOYSI010007030.1:0-12402 GCA_025775065.1 Hiodon alosoides | reverse complement strand
AGACACAGCACCCGGTAACCAGATTGCGAAGGGTAGTGCAGACGCAGCGGGAAGACACAGCACCCGGTAACCAGATTACGAAGGGTAGTGCAGACGCAGCGGGGAGACACAGCGCCCGGTAACCAGATTGCGAAGGGTAGCGCAGACGCAGTGGGGAGACACAGCGCCCGGTAACCAGATTGCGAAGGGTAGTGCAGACACAGCGGGGAGAAACTGATTAAATGAAATAATGATTTCTGCAAAAAAACTAAAATGTTCAGGTAAACTATTTCAAGGGTATCCTGTTTTACAAAGTCCCACGACAACAGGAAACTGAACACCTTCAGATCTAAGAGTTGCAGCTGCTGAATGAAAGAGTAGGATCAGATAAGAGATTTTATAGGTCATTCACTGGAGTGCCCTCACCTGAAATCCTCTAGCTGTCTCAACACTTCAGTGACGACCTGGTTCTGGACATCAGAAACGAAAATCTTCTGGTTTTCCTCGCTGATCAGCTCAGGGCGTGTGCGGTCTGAGAGAAAGAGGGAAATGTATACGGACTGCCCAATGGGAACAGAATGGGTTCTGTGGTCCAGAAACGGGTTTTTGTAGATTCTACAGAAAATAGCATAAGCCAAGCTATGTTTGTGACCGGTATTTTAGGTTTACAACAAGGCCGGGTATGAGGACAGGGGAGAGAAACAAGTTGGATTTTAAAAAAGAGAGGACTGACCTAGCTCGTTAGACATGTGTTGGGGAACTGGCACCCTGAGAACCTGAGAAAGACAAAGGCGATCATTAACAATTTACACTCAGTTTTACCACAGACGAATCCTCACCACTTCTGTAGATAAAGATGGTTGCTGTGATCTATGCATGCTGACAAACTCTGGGACTGCTACACCATTTTCTTACTTTAAGCCAGCAAATAGCAGCCTATTATTGAGGGGTTTATAGTACCAGGTCATGGATGATAAACATTGCAGTAAATCATAACAGCCACCAGATGTCAGCCTCACAAAATACCAGCATTTGCAAACATTAAGATTTGTGTAATTTTCAGTGCTATACCATCTCCATCACAAGGAAGTCAAAATTAGTAAGCTTTGGAAGGAAAAGGAGCCAAGACACACAAAAAAAAGAGCAGGATAAAAGTGGAAAATGGGTCAGACACAAGAATCTAGAATCTCAACACAACGGGCTACAGAGAATCGCTGCAGAAAAAGAGAATGTGCAACAGACAAAAGGAGGGGGGGAAAAGGGGGGGGGGGTCCAGAAGGTAATTCCCATGACCCATACATGACATTGCATAGACTGACAGTGTGATTAAAGACAGCGAGAGACACCAGGGGTGACAGACACAGTGTTCGGCATGTACACTGAAATGGTGGGGTAGTGGGGTATGCAGGGCAGGGTAGCTACTCCAGGGCCACTTTGTCTTTGTGGAGAAGGCAGTACACAGAGACGCAGAGACGCAGAGATGCAGAGAGAGCTCCTTTAAAAGGGACACGGCAGAAAAACAGGCAATGGGGAAAATTAACACGTGGGCCCATCATTGGACCAGGGACAGGAGGGAGCTCTCACTCTCAGGCTGCTTTGGGCTACTTACTGCCCCCTTGTCCAGGAAAGTGTGGTAGAATTCCCCAAACTGCTTCTTGGTCTCTTTGGGACTGAGGTTCCTGAAGAGGTCTGCATGGAGGTAGCACAGCTGGGAGGGGGTACACAATAAAATAAATGAGAAGGGAAAACGGAAGGATGAGAAAAGAGACCAGCATTAATGTAACTCAAAACTCCATTTGTTTAATACATCTTGGTCTGCTGCACAACAACCCCTCCCACCCCAAAGCCCAATGTATTTACAGCAATATAGGATACACACACAAACCAAACAGTACACCTCACAAACACACCAGTCAGTTTTCATAGTTAAACAGAGTACACAGAGCCGGGGAGAGAGGAAGCAAGTGGGACAGAGTAACAATACCTGGGTGAGTCGCGGTGTCTGCATGCAGAATAAAAGGGAGAGACAGGCATGCTTTATAACACGGGTGTTTCAGAACAGGACGGAAATAAACCTTCACACATAACTGTTACACACAGACACAGACACGCGCGCACACACACGTGATTAACTAAGATCTGTTCTTGATCTCAGGATCAAAGAAATCCACAGAATTTTAGAGACTCTCTCCTCCTCCCTCTGCACCCTTCCAGAGCCTCACCAGAGGCGCGCAGTCGAACTGCAACATGACGTGCTGCAGGAACACCAGCAGGTGGGTAGGCCGGAGTTTCACCAGCTCAATGCTTGTGAAGTGACTGCAGTGGTCATCCACAGTCTAATCGAAACGAGAGAGGAAGAGGTGGGATGGGCATAGGAATAGAGGCAAAAGCATGTTATGAACACGAGATGACATCACACCAATCCACTGGGCATATTGAACACCTCTCCAGTACATACTTAATTAGATTTCATAGTTTCTCGGCAGAGGCCCTTATTTGAAGACGTAAACTCGCGCAACCCCCATTACTTTCTTTAGATTTGTTTTCTATAGTGTAACTTCAAAATATTAATGTGAGAAACATCTTGTACAAATCATGTACTGGTTTAATTCATTTAAAATTTTGTTTCTGGCACTGAAGAGGACAGCAATCTGGACAAGTAGTATTTTTAAGCTTTGAAGGCTAGTGGCAAAAATCCTTAAATTTTCTATCCCCAAGGGGCAAAATAAATTCAGGATAAGTCCCACAGTAACCATCCATTTTAACCTGCAACCTGCTGGTTCTTAGTCCTAGTCAATAACTACCATTCCATTATGTTGTATACTCTGAAATTTGCCCCTCATATAGTGTGAAGGAAACGTTTCACTGTATAAAGCATGTGTTTGGTCCAACGACACTAGACAGAGATGGAGTTTGATGGACATAAATAGACACACATACAAGGACACCCATAAAGACAGCAAGAGACACGTACAGGGTCCAGGTCATTCTCGAAGTCCTCATCTTCTGCCCCAATGATGCTCATGGCTGCCTTTGGGCACTCGCCTGTAGAAAGCCCCTGCTGAGACAAGAGAGAGGAGCGAGTGGATGGGGCAATAAGGGGGGCACCACACACAGCATCCCATCGACTCATAGGTGCCACCCATGAAACAAATCCCTCATTGTCACACACTCTGCTGAGTGTATTCAAGAGCCTAGATTTAGGAACACTGAAGTTCTTATGAGAAAGTTCAAACCCTAAAGGCAACCTTCCATTAGGCGGGGGGGAAGTGGTAGTGACAGAGAGAGCCTATCAAGGTTAATGTACTAGGTTTCAACGCGGAAATGCATTTGGCAGAGGGAACTTAAAGACACGCGCATTCAGCTTTAACCACAGAGGCTAAAGTTACCATGCATTATGCGGACCCTTTTAAATGATACTAAAATCTGCTAGCTCCAGTGTGTCTGGACTTGATACACAGAGCCCTGCTACTTGACTAAAAATAACACACGTTTACCCACCCTTTTAAATGTGTGATTAGTTTGATAACAGTTATAACATGGAGGAAATACCAAAGACATTAGCTCTTTCTCCTGTCGTGTTAACAAATCTTGTAGAGGAGCACTTCAAGTATCAACACCACATATTACTAAAACACTTAGTTTTCAAAGACCGACACAAGCAATACTTCTTAGATGATTAAAAAATTTTACTAGACCTGGGTAAAATATTAATACTCAAATTGTACTTGAAATACACAATGCTGAAAAGTCCTTGTACTTGTAGGGTTTTCAAAATACGTCCTCAAAAAATATTATTATTTACTTTAGGAGCAAAAACTTTATATACAAGTTGAACATTTTCAAGAAATTATAGTAATGTAAACTTCCTCCTTTATAATCTAGAAACTGGGCTAGTGCGGCATTCCTAAATGGAATGAATAAATTCTCAAATATATTAACAAAGAAATATTTGAAAATACTTTACGCATTTGACCCTGTACCACCCAATGAGATGCTTTTCTTGATTAACAATAATTCCAATAGTTGTTTGACAGAGGCAGTACAGAAATTAGCCCGCACTGATGTTCTACTGATGGGCAGATCAATAGTAGAAATCTGACTGACTGACTGAAAGGACATGATTGCATTTCCTATAACCTCTTCCTCATGTTTTCAACCAGAAGAATTATAAAAAAATAAAATGTGGTGAACATTAAAATCAATCAATCCATTTTTGTATAGCGCTTTTAAAAGGCCCCATATCCACATGACTGTTCTGGGGAAGCCAGGGAAAATACTGTGGCATCCAATTGATACCAACTATTTAAAGCAATACCGATATCTTTAAAACTCAAAACATTCATAGGATTTTTATTACATTATTTAGATATTTCTAAATACATCAGTGAGGAATATCATAAAACAATGATCTACCAGTTTTTTTTTAATAATTACGAAGTGCATTCTGTGGGCCCGCCCCCCAAGTTGCTTAGTCGTAAATGCATTGCGCCCGAGCGCAGGATGAGCCCTTTAGCTGGATTTCAACAGTTCAAAGGTCATAAGAGCGAACCATGGAACGCAATTGGCTGAGTGCCAACTGGGCTGGGTGTTTTAAATTGGTACGGCTTCTTGATTCCTGCAGGCCGACACTACTGTCAAGAGGGAGGTACCACTTTTCTTTAACTGACCTGCTGGGATTTAGAGGCTACTTGTTTATATAACTGTAAACCTGGTTGCCTGATGTCTTGATGTCCTTTATAAAAAGTGAGAACTACTGACACAAGCTTTTACCTACCAGAAACCACCGCTTGTGCGTTTGATACTCGGAAGGCCTGCAGCTTAAACCACTGCCCTCTTTAGCCAACAACAACAGCATTCTATTCCCATCAGTCCAACATGCCAGCACTCATGATGGAGGGGCACCAAAACAAAATAAACAAAAAAGTGGATCAGTGTAAATGTAAAGCGTGGGGACTGTGCCTCAATTCCTTGTCACAAGTGCATCATTCTTTCACTGTAACAGCGGTAGGAATTAGGAAAACACCAAAACAAGCAAAAACTCAAGCAAATTAAAAATGCATACAAAGGGTCTAAAACGTACTTTTCCATCGACCAGCCACCTGGACTAGTAAATGGAAAAATCCACCAGCCAAACAGCCATTTTACCGGCCCAGTATGATGATAATGATGTGTAGGGTACACATGTTGCATGGTAAATAAGGGAACAAAAACTCAAACTAGCCATTTATTTAAACACTGAGCTTTGCAATACAATTTAGACCTACATAAGCAATTAAAATGAGTTCTAATTGACTTTTTAAAGACGTATGGGTGGGTGAATGGCTGCCTGGTTATGTGCCTGTGTAGGTAGGGTGCAAAGTATCAAACACATTTGATTACCTTTCCTCTGCCACTCTCAGGGTAATGGTGTGTTTAAATTAAGTTATATTAAGTAAATCCCCCCATCTCTTTCTACCCCGCCTTGGAATTGAATATTCACTGGGTTAAAATATCGCTAATAAAACAGGACTGTTCATAATGTTGCAGTCAGCCAAAGAAAATAACACAGCTAGGGGGGCAGTGGTATATCACGAATACTGTTACACAGTTACGGGTGTTGATACCCACCCTCAGAGGCTGTATTGCTTTTATAGAACTTTAGACATTAAAACTTTTTTAAACACCATGTCAAACTTATGATATGATTATGCCTCAGTAGTTATATCAGTCGTGTAGACTCCTCATAAAAACTTATATAAAAATATATTTAAGATTATAAAACATCAGACTATACATTTTTTAACCTAGTCTGGTAGCGATGTAGTCACCACACACACACACACACACACACACACAAAAGATGCTACAAAAACCAATATGTGAAAACCATGTGATTTGTAAACAATAAAGCAGACAGCCAACTAAACTAAACTTTACCTCCCTTTCAGACGTTGTAGACAACATCCGAGACACTGAAAATTAGGCCGCAGTATGACGTTTAGTAGAGTAGCTGGTCAAAACTTAGGGGTTTATAAAAAAGAGTTTAGATTAGTCAGCTTTTTAGCAAGCAGCTAACACTTATGAAACATTCTTATGTATTTTAAAAAATGTATTTTAAAAATGCCGTAAGTAGTTAATAGAATGCGATCCTTCCCAGCTTTAAAAAAAACGTCCACATGTTTAATGTTAAAATTAACCATAGTGGTGGCGTGGACCACCTTGTTGGCCACAGTGCCACATTAACACTTGAAGTTTACCCGTTACAGACCAAAGTAACCCACAAATTATCCACATTTCCGGTTGTCACCCCACCTGCACATAAAGCTGAGGACTTTACAACTTTAGCAGATGAGAAGGGCTTCCTGGCAGTTTAACACCCTTTTGTGTTAAAAATTACTTTGGAAGACCTTTTAGTAAGTTGTAAATTATTCACATCAAAGTGCTGCTAAAAAAAACTAAAATAGATACAGGCGTCGACCAATAGGCGAAAGCAAGTGGCGATTAGGGATTATTTCACCATTTGAGTAGTCTTATGACATTACTGAGCTCACCCTAACTTGAGAATATTGTATATTACATATTGTAGCGCCTGCCAGTCTTGGCACAGAGGTGTCTAGAGATGCGTTTTCCATTTTTTTCAGCAAAAAAGCTGGTTTTATTATGAAATAACAGAATTCGGGTTGTTGACAGCTGGCGAGTAGGGTAGGGGTGAAACCAGTCTCTAGCATAGTTCAGCTGGAAAAACCAAGGGCAAACTAAGCAAACAAGTGCTAGCCATCTAGATCGCCTTTTTACACTACTGCCCATCAGTAACGCACAGACCATTCGCTACATGATCAAGTGTGGGAGGGAGGAGAGCTCAGAGCCATGGAGTGAACTCATGCCCTTCCAAACTAGGTATCCTCTGACCATTTTTACCCTCCGGCCATAAAGACGACTATGTGCTAGCATTAAGTGCGATCCTGGTGTGTGCAGGGGTTCACCCAATGGCCCAGCAGTTCTAAAGCTGGAGCTGTCAAACCATCAGGATTCTTAGTTTGCCACTATGGACCATAAAACAGTAAAAGGGCAGTAAAGTTGGGTTTGAGGCATCTACAGACTCTTCAGCAAATCCCACTCTGCACCAACAGTCGCTTGTCAGGTATAGTTAGCCATCAGGACACAGGAGCAGCATAATGGTGAGTCGACATGAAACGTAACAAACGAACTGTCTGAAAGCAGCGAGGAATGTGGTCTGGATTTGCAGTGGTCTAGTGGAGCTACTTAAATAACTTACCCTATCACCCCTGGTTACGCCTCAAAGAACGAGTTGGGAAAAAATGAAGTTGAAATCTCACCACCCTAGGGACCCAGAGAGATGAACACTGATAAATGGCTTAAGTATTGCAACCCAAGCAGACGGATTAGATGCAAGTGTTAGGTCTAGATGGTAAACCACCACAAAACCATAGTTCCCATTCTGCATCACATGGCCACCTCCTTATTGCCACACAAAAGCTCCCGTCAACTTCTGTATAATCATTTCAAAGCAGGTAACATTGCATGAGTGGAAATTCAAAGCTAACAAATGGGTTCTATTGAGTAGAGATTTAATGTAGCATGACAAGATTTTGCTAGGTCCTTAACGACTATCAATATACCACCACCAAATCTTACGAAGGGGTTTGTTGCCATTTGAAATTCACTGATCAAAATAACCAAATTTCACTTTGAGATGATCTGTTGAACTTTGTGAACCCCTGTTCAAGTGAGAAAGAGGAATCAATACCCTTGTGTCACGTGACTACCTACACCACTGCTTATAGGCTGTTCCAGATGTTATGTTGAGTGATGCTCATGAAGGGAATCTTTACTAAGAGATTACATTTATTTCACGTAGGGCTGGGTGATTTGGCCAAAAATGTTATCACAATAAAAAATTTCATATCAGTCAATATCGATAATTATCACGATAAATGTCAAATCATTATTTCTTTCTAGTTTAATGGCTGAGTTTTGCTCCTGAGTGAATGTTGAAGAAACCAGACGGTTAATTGTGGTTTTAAACTATTCTTTATGGTTAAAACATGACAAACACTTGCCAAACAGTGGATCGTTTCAGAAATCTGAAGTAGAACATTCAAAACAATTATGATAAAAACTTTTTTCAACATAAAAAAAATAAAGTAAAATCCTTTGTAAGTCCTTTTTCCTCAACAAAATAAATATCTTTATAGATTTAGCCTAGCGTGTTGCCAACTCCACTGCTGTTTCCGCTTCTTGCTGTTTGAGGTCTCCATTCACCTCGATTGCTTTGCGCTTCTGTGTACTTTCGCTGCTCTTAGACTTTGCTTAACAAACCCACATGGAAAATCTTTTTCGAAGACCTAGTGGGAGTGCTGGTTTAATACCGTCACTTCATTATTTGTCACGAGGGAAGGGAATTTACACTAAGACTGATACCAGCAAAAGGATCCATCGTACCAGCTACATCGAATACTCAGTAAGATATCTATCTGTAAACAATACAATGTGCTGGCCTCTCACTGTACAACTTAACTTGAGCAATGCATACCTCTATTCCTGCGACATGATTGGCATTTGGCAGTTCATGATTCAAATTAATTTTAAATCGAACATTTATTATATTTATAAATCGAGGAAAATTTAATCCTGATAATTATTGTTAGCGTTTTATCGCCCAGCCCTAATGTTACGTAACCTAAGGGACCTCTGATGCCAGGCTGCGAGTCTGGGCAACTCTACAATAGAAAGCTGATACAAATTAAATTTTAAAACAAAGTAAATAACTTGTTTATCCACTTCTCTCTTTGTACCATATGCGATTTCAAGAATCAGCCGATCACTGATCTCTCTCTCTCACACACACACTTGCTCCACTTCAATATTACAATGCCAAACTATAATAAAACTATTCACCCCCTTGCATAGTTTTCACATCTTTGTAACAAGACCTGAAACTTTTAAATAAATATATTCAATGCAAGTATCCAACAGCAAACCTCAGTTAGTTCAGGTGCAAAAATTACCTTGAAAAATTAAACAATCAGTTGACTGGCCTTTTTTTGCATTTATTGACACTGGGTCACGTGATTTCAGAATGAATACACGTCTCTGTATGTTCTCTCAGCAAGGCAGTGAATTGAAAGTGGAAATTTATTACTGAAGAATAAAGTTATTTGAAAACAACTGTTCAAAGGCACTGATCAGGAGAAGGAAAGGTCCCCGAATGTCCCTTTGAGCGCAAGACCATCATTAACCCAGGCACTGTCTAGATCAGGCTTTCCCTCAAAACTGAGTGGCTGGTTAGAAACTGGTTAAGAATACCATCGTGATGCCAACAGCAACTTCAAAACAGTTAACTGGTTAAGAGGACTCACACATCCACAAATCAACAATATCCTGGCTAATTCACAAAGCGCCCCTTTAAGGCTGAGTGGCAAGAAGGAAGCCCTTTCAGGGGAGAAAAGCATCTCAAATCCAGGAATTTGCAAAGGAGCATTTAAGCAATACTGTGAAACCTGGCAAAAGGTTTTGTGTTCAGATGATATTAACTCTTTTTCAAATGCTAAGCATTAAAAAACCCAACATAGGCCATATCGAAGCACCACCGGGGCTGTCAAGCATAATAATCATCTTATAGGACCTTGACCCATAGCACAAGGTCAAAGTTACATGTGAGTGGTTTAACAAGACAAAAGTAAATGTCCTTGAGTAAATGACCTAGGGCTGTGCTAATACATCCATATTATTATCGATACAGACCCCTAATGCATATTCATTTTTTTATCAACAATGATAAAAAGCTATAATTTATTAGAGGTCGCAATAAAGCTGAATTGAGTTTTACATGCCGTTTTACATGCTTTTACAATCTTGCTGCTTCCTGAGAATGCAGATATATTGTAAAATGATCCAGTTGTGTTGTTAGCACTGGGTTTATCCCTGAATCTGATGGCCAAAAAAAAAAAAAAATTAAAAACAAAAAAAAATTATACATTTAAGAATTGTTTTTTTAACTATCAGATTCAATTAATTAAATTAATTTATGATTTGTATTATTTTTTAAAGAAATTTTAAATTTCTTAAAAAATTCATAAGTATGAAACGGAAAGCAGGCTGTGAAGATTGAAGAGCCTTCTGATACCAAGCCCTAACCTTTGACTTAAGACTAAAAAATTGGTAATAACTTGACAGAGCTCATGCAATCGTGCCAAGGAGTACATTTCACGGTTGTTAGTGACCTATCCAAAAACACTTACGGCTGGAACAGCTGCCGTATCTTCCATTAAGTATTGGGTGAATACTTATGCAATAAACATATTTCAATTTAAAAAGCAATCTTTCTCTGCAGTTTTTGCTGACAAAAGTGACTTTTACGCTCTGCAGGCCACTCAGTCCAGACGAGTCACAGGAGAGGCACGTCCCTCTCGACGGCACTACCATCCTCCAGGCGCCCGGGAAGCCAACACACAGGCCCAAAAAGCCATTCCCATTTTCACCAAGCACAGCTCTGCCAATTGTGTACCGCCACCGTGCTCCCCCGGTCACAAACGGCAAATTCAACTCATAAGGCCTTTATTCACTGACCCACTCAGAAAGCCAGAACATTTAAATTTGAAATAAAAATATTTTCTTTAAAAAAAATAAATAAATTGGGACGTCGCTGGAACGGGGTCAATACTTTTTTAATTTTCACTGCGCGCACACGCACTTTTGGCCGGTCTAGGGAGGCACAACAAGAACGCTTCATCACACCCAGAAATGCGCTACTCAGCTCATTTTCCCTGTTCTCTGTCCTCACCGGCTACCCATTGCAACAAGTGCTAGGGGGAAAACTTGCCTCTGGCTGTGAATCAATCGATAGCACAGCACTTCTATTTTCAAAGTTCCAGTCGGACGCTATATCCTTTCAAAACCTCAGCAATTACTGGCCACCTGGTCCTCTTGAGTACGACAGACGGCAGTCCAGCGCTAACACAAGTAAATGGTGGAATGCACTCACAGGAACCTTCAGAACTGTTGCTTCACTAATCGCATTCCGGCGCAGACCTAAAACCCACCTTCGTAGACTTCACCTCGGCTCTCAATCCCAAGAGGCTTCCTCAGCGTTCTTCTAATCTGTGGAGAAATGCAGCTCTAAATAGCTTTTCAGTTCAGCCAAGTAAGAAAGTTCAGGATGAAACGATAAAATTCAAAAAATTGAGGCAAAGCTTCTTGTAGTCCAGTAAAATGACTATGTTACCATGTGAATGCCATCACTCAAAGTGCAAAGTTAGGCTGCTGCACAACCATGTGCAGTTTTTCACCAGAAATAACAGACCGCCCTCTTTTCTAAATCCCATAATCGTTATCATAGTACTGTGTGTTGTTCACAAAGATACTGTAATTTTGTAACAACGTATCTTGTATATCGTCTTCCAGTGTAATCTGTTTCAGATCATTATGGAGAAGGAGTCAGGATTCTCTGCAGTTCTAATTGTACTGGGAGGGATGCTCCGAGAGGGGCCTGAGCAACAAGGAGGGTGGCAGAGAGAGGAAGTGGACGTAACTTCCTCAGGAAATGATCATAGCTATTTCTCGCCGACTGCCTGCGAGAGTCATGTCGAAAGAAAGAGGAGGGTTAATGTAGATTGTAATGAGGGAACAGGAGGGGTGGAATGGGCCAGTGCAGTCAGAGATTCAGAGTTTAAATACAAATTTGGGTGAGTAACTACGAGCAAATGGGAAGGGGGAACCAAAATGGAGGCCTGCGGGTGAAGACTGAGATAAGCGGGGTTTACAGTAAGCACAGAGAACAAAAGACCGCAAGTGAGAGGAAGAAAGAACTCACACAAAAGATGTGCATTCGGAGCAAGTGAAAATAAAACAAGACTCACAACACAAAAACAAACGCACAACGTCACTCTAGGATGCCTTCCAATAGCACAAAATAAAACACCAAAAATGTAAATGTCACCCCGGAATAAGAATTTCTGCTAGATGACCAAAATGTAAGATGCACAACAAAGTACAGTAACACAATAGATTTCTTTTGGCTAACTATGAATAGTTATTCAGCTTTTTTAAAGATAGTCTTGTTTAGCGAGTCCTCTAGTGTGATGTAATGAAGGTTATGATGTCATTGCTTTGGCAGAACAGCTCATTCTAACCACATTATTAGTGTTATTTTAAACTGAACAAAGGGAGAAGGAGGGTTCTAAGGCCCCATTAGGAGTGTGAACCAGAAAAAAGCCCTGCAGAGGTGTTAAATGCTTGTCCTGGTAAACCTTAAACGGGATTACAAAAAGTACAGTGTCGTATTTACACAGAAGCAGGCTACACTGCATGGGGCCGGTTTACTTGAACTGGGTTTTGCCTGGCCAACACTCACACTCACACTCACACTCACACTCACACTCACACTCACACTCACACTCACACTCACACTCACACTCACAC
>JAOYSI010007029.1:0-12402 GCA_025775065.1 Hiodon alosoides | reverse complement strand
GATGTAGTGAAATCCCTGCCGCTCTGGGATAGACATGGGACTCACCTGTACCTGCTGCTTGTTCAGATGTAGTGAAATCCCTGCCGCTCTGGGATAGACATGGGACTCACCTGTACCTGCTGCTTGTTCAGATGTAGCGAAATCCCTGATGCTCTGGGATAGACATGGGACTCACCTGTACCTGCTGCTTGTTCAGATGTAGTGAAATCCCTGCCGCTCTGGGATAGACATGGGACTCACCTGTACCTGCTGCTTGTTCAGATGTAGTGAAATCCCTGCCGCTCTGGGATAGACATGGGACTCACCTGTACCTGCTGCTTGTTCAGATGTAGTGAAACCCCTGCTGCTCTGGGATAGACATGGGACTCACCTGTCCCTGCTGTTTGTTCAGATGTAGCGAAATCCCCTTACTGTGAGAGTTACTCAATACAAAGCATCTACATAGGTGGAATGACAAGAAAGAAGGAGAAGTGGCAGCTGGTGGTTTACTGGTTAAGGTGACCTGCTTGTAACCGTAAGGTTGCCGGTTCAGGTACTCAACCTGAATTGCTTCGATAAAAATATCCAGCCGTATGAATGGATGTGTGTAGAAATAAACTCTGTAAGTTGCTTTGTGATTTCTGTGAGACAAACAAGGTCCAGGCACCTTTTGCTTGCATATCAGCAAAACCCCTAAATCTTCAGGTACTATTACTGAGACCCCTGAATTAATTCATTTTTGGAACTGGCAAGCCTTTTTCTCTACAACAATAACAGGCTCTTTTCTTTTTATGTAAACATAGAGGCCTAAGTCATTTTAAAACAATAAAAAAACAAAACAATGCATATGACACAATAGGAGTAATGCAATGCAAATACAGAACAATCCAAACAATCTTTGGTTAATGATTCAGTTGATTTAACAGTTAAAATAGTATTTTGTTATAGAGTTAAAACTGTGCAAACATTCATGAAAAAGCCATGAGCTTTTTTAGAAAGCAAAGCATTCAAACTTCTACAATTCTACACATGCGCATGTGTGGTTGCAAGCACTTTTATGAGTGTTACTTGTCGGGGCTACACATCATAGCCACAACAGAGCTTTAATGTATATAAATGAATATTTTAGAAGCTTCACCTC
This sequence comes from Hiodon alosoides, assembly GCA_025775065.1. Taxonomy (NCBI): domain Eukaryota; kingdom Metazoa; phylum Chordata; class Actinopteri; order Hiodontiformes; family Hiodontidae; genus Hiodon; species Hiodon alosoides. The sequence continues at coordinate 11,282 of JAOYSI010007029.1, read as the reverse complement.
ATTGCAATGTTTGGAGGTTGGAGATTAAGGCGCTTAACTTGTCTCACATTTTAGTGCTCATTTATAATTGATAGGGGCACTTTGTTTTATTATAATACCTTACATTCATTTCCTTCCTGAGTGAGACACTCTGATAACTGCTTTTGCATTCCTCCAAACGGATCTTCGACTCGGCCGGCAGTAAAGCAAAAAGCAGGAGGAGACAACAGGTTTCCAAGCAATTTCTGGCCACTCACATCCTCCCAGCTTTCCACTGAAAAAATCAAGCATCACCTTATTGTTTCCTCAACAAGATAAGGCCTCCGCTTCCTGAGTACTACTTGAGAGGTGGAATCAAGTTGTGTTGTTGGGGTTAGGGGGCGAGTGCCCAATTTATCACGCCGTATTTAGAAGAAGAAAAAAAATGGGCGGGCCCTGAAGTGGGCATGTGTATCAGGGACTGTTTCCTGCACTCTGAGGGAGTAGAGGCACACTGGTGGGGCATGCGGCGTTATCTCTGACCTGCAGCTTTAGCCCTCATGTCCCTGCTGCCAGCGTGCTCCCATTCAACATTGGGCCAAGTTCATCAGCGATCCATGTGTCAGGATCTCTGCTTGGAGTTCGGGGCAGGGCACCCGCCGTCACTCCGGGCTCCTGTCTGGCATCTCTGTGACAATTTCCGTGCCCTGCTCTTTGGCCCGTCTGCGTCAACCTGTGGCGGCTCAGGGCAGCAGACGTACACACAGGACCTCCGGCCCCTGGCCGCCCACACCCGTTTTTTCCCCCGTCAGGTCTCTTACTTCTCACGCAGCTGTCACTCCTGCCTCCAGCCTTTCTTATCAGCAATCCTGAGGCCGGCCCGACAGTTGAGAAGAACTGCCAAAGAAGGACCCGTGCGTAAATTTAGCCACGACTTGGCAGGCCATCATCCGAACTGTTGGCCTGACAGGGGCACGCCAATGTGCATGGCCTTCTTTGATTATGTTGTGGAGGTTTACTTAGGGAATTGCGGTTAAGGTCTTTGTTTGTTTGCAAGACTCTCTCTGAATGGGAGCAAAAAGGGTGAAGATTGTCAGTTTGCTTTTTCTTTCTCTTTCTGATTGTTAATCATCATTAACAATTTCATCAACAGACCCGAATAATAATAACTGAAATAAATAACTGAAAAACCGCAGCCCATTAAGTTTTTTGGAAGTTTAGATGCATGTGGCATTTTAGATTAACCAAAGACTAGCATGCACAACGTCTGGAATATCAAGAGCTATAACTTATTCAACTTCTCGGATTTCTACTGCAATGCAACTTCTAAACCCTTGTGTTTCTAAAACGTATATCCTGATGAATGCCTACGATGTAAAGCAAATAGCACAGCAACTCAATTCTTCCACCGAATAAACAAAAACAAAACACATTCGTAATGAATGGGCATGAACAAAAAGACAGTATAGTTAGCATATAGCATAGTTTGTTTTTTTTTACCCGGCAGAACCGGGCGCAAAGGGAATGTTGTGACAGTGTATCGTGCACGATATCTGACGACACCTCCGGCGTCGAATCTTAATAGAATTATCTACAGTTCAACAGTGCAGACGCTCGGCTTTCCTCTTAAATTCATGGGCATGACTTCCCTACGCAGGCTTACAATTTAAGCAGATTACACAAGGAACGATTTCTACCACGGTTCTTCGGTGAAAAATCAACACATTTACATCGATAGATATATCGGAGAAGTACCAAACTATCTCTTATTTCCGTCCGCAGTTATTAGCTATGTCTTGTAAACTCAAGCGCTTCACAAGTATTCCGATTTTTTCGCAGATTTATTTGGATTATTTAGTTTTTATTAAAAAATGAATAAATAGAAAAGATAAGCTGATGAGTACAGTATCATAATAGCTGGAATATTGGTCCAGCAGAGGACTATGGGGTAGTTAGCAGAGTTTCAAATTGTGCCTAATGGGTTTTCAGTTGAAGTGCTTAAGTAGTCTTTGCTAAGTTAATGGGATTTACAGTTAAGTTACAAAATGAATGTCATCCAGACAATTGCATTGGGCCTGAGTCAAGTGTTATTAACCTTTAGCCTGTTGGAAATCACAGGCCTGCACTCAGGTAAAGTACTGTAGTTGCGCGAAAAATGACTAACCGCGTAACGGAATGAATAGCTATACCAGGAATTTCACTCATTCTAATGGTTTGTCTTTGTGTCTAATTTTCAGTTTGTTTGGCTCAGCTTGTTTTGTGACACGTTACATTGCAATGACCAATTAGTGTCCGAATAGTCTTCAAAAGCGTTAGAGGAACCTTCTATGTGTCACAGCCTTCTGAGAAGTGAACTGAGCGAGCCATCCACGAACGGTATTGTGTATTCTGCCGTGGCATTCTGAAGCAGCAAACCACCCAACCCCAAAGACAAACATCAGCATACACATCACGACACACTTATTATGACCTTGTGACGGTCTCGGGTGGCGGCAGCTGCACGGTGATGCCGCGGAAGTTGCGCGTGCCGGCCGGGCCTGTATGACACAAGTATCAGTGAAATCTCTTGTTTGTGTTTGTTTTTGTCTCACCTCTGTGAGGTCTGAAGTGCAGGGAATGGGATTAGACAAGAAAGCCAAGTGTGAGAGCAGACAAAGCTGATAACTGTCTAGCCGGGATAAAGGGGTTTTAAACCACCTGTCACTATAATCAGTGCCCCTTGCCCTGACAGAACCAAACAGGTGCACAGGTACAAATGCTTTTTTTTTAAAAGTCCAGTCCAGTCATTTGAGGGACAGATGAATGCTCAGCACCAGCTGATGACGCACTTGCCAGAACAACCGGAGATGTTAATAACCAGCAAGGTACACTAATCTCTGATTGCAACATTCGGTTTACCTTAATCTGGACAGACAGCTGTATTAAAGAAGGAATTATACTAATCAGTTCAAGGCCCTTGCATATAAAACTTCCCATTAGGCTTAAAGTACAACAGCTTACCGCTCGTTCTCTACGAGCCATACATCTGGCTCTCAATAAGGCCCTCTCAGATTTGCAAGGTACTGCCTAGAAAAGGGGAGGGGTGGGCTTAGACTGTTGCTGGGGGATGGGCGCCGGAGGACCAAGTTTCCCTAAGTCTATGAGAACGTATAAACACAGAATAAACTCTGAGGCCTATGTCGTGATCATTTTGGCCTTTTTGGTTGTCTCACCTTAGCCTGTCTCCTCTCTGCTAAAGAGTGACCGACGCAAGACTAAAAAACGATTTTTTTTTTTACAACGGATTAAAAAATTAATAAAATAGCTGGGTTCAAAGCAAGCTTTGTTATCTTAAGTCAGACGCATTTGCCGTATGGCAAGAATTCCTCCGATCACCTTCATACAAGCATGGTCTTATTAGGCTGGTTCTAGGTTGGGTCTATCGTAGTGAGGAGAGGCTCTTTCTGCCAGACCGAAAGATCTGCGTCAATTTTTTTTTTAACACTGCGAGCTATAAACCTTCTGATTACTCTGCACTCTTTTGCTTGACTGAGCCTTCACAATCAGACGTCCCTGTTAACAATAAGCCCCTGATGAATCAAATATCTGTGGCATTAGTTTCACCTAGCTGCCTCTTTCCCATGCATCACAGCTCTTTGTGAGACCTTGTTTGATGAGAAAAACTACTGGCACTAGGGGCACCTATTGATAGACAATTCCATAATTAGGGGCCAAAAAAGCAAAATAACTGTATTAAATCCCTGGAGGCTGAACACTTCTGTAGAAATACCAGAATGGGGCAACTCATAATATTTCTCACAGTCCCACAGTTACAGAGTACAGACATGAATTATTATTATTCTATATGAAAAATTAGATTGACTTGTTGGTAGATGACTAAAAATATATATTTTTAGAACCCGGTATGATGTATTTGGTCAAAAACAAAATGTGCAGCAGTGGCTCACAAATACGTGTGTGTAGCGAGGGCTGTTATATGAGAAAAAAACAGGGCCTAGAAGTAACCACAGTGGATAATATCTTAACAATGTCCCATTAAGAAGGAGTAGGGGGACATGCTAAAGATGAGTGTTTAGCTTAGTGAGCTATTCATTTTTATCAGGAGTTTATGCCTGGTGTGGGGCAGTTTGATTACCAGCCATGGGTCCGTTGTTCCGACACACATAGGTCAGAAAAGCACAGTACTAAATTTACAGATAACTGCAGTCCAATGCCGGCAAATAAACTCTAGCACCAGCAGCGCTAACTGAATGACTGACAGCACAGTAGGTTTTAATGTAAGCGCAATGGTTTTAATAATGGAGCACTGGTGAAGGCCAATTTCACATAACGTATACACGGCTTCCTGTGAACACTCAACATTTTTACCTGCCGAAAAAAGGCAGGTAAAGACTGAGGGACTTTTCCACCTGTGTGAGTTTGAAACTCAGCGGTGTATAACATTTTAACTTAATTTACAAGAAAGTCACTTATTTAGATTTGACGTGAAATACTTCTGTTAATGTTGTATACATTTAAGTGCCTGGTTTTCTTTCTGAGTAACAGGAATGTTTAACAGTAAGCTAAAGGAGTAAAATTGTTTATTGTTTCTCCGTTAATTTGTCTTGCATTCAGCTTAGCGATTTTCACACTTTCAGTGGCTTTTCTTGGTCTCGTTCTTATAAAAAGTCGAAAGCGGGAACTCATACGTTTCCATTCTTATTATGGAAATCAATATTTCAGAAGGTGTTTTTATTTTCCAATAGTCTGAGTTTAATATGCTGTGTGTTAGTCGACCGTGAGTGCCTGACTTAGCGTTTGTATATTTAAGTAATGGCTGCCCTTTTCTATTTCCTTATCATTGAGATTCCTGAAGTATTTAATTTACAATGGCCTTTTTACACTACCCTATCCACCACACGTATCCTCACAGCTGCCAGAAGGGTAGGTGGCAGAAATCTGCGTGGTAAAAAGCTCTGCTGTCTCTTGTTGCATCAACTCTCTGATTCAGGTAACTCAGTCATGCAAGGCGATATCCTCCAATCTCCAACGATGTCCATGTTTTGATCATTCAGAAGGCCAAGTGACCAATGACAGGTGAGAGACTGGGCCCCCCAGCGGAGGGAACCCTCGGTCCAGTTCTCATGGATGGATTAGCATTGTCTATAGACCTCCCCACTCAGGCATAGCCTCTCCCCTGTGAGACAATCTTGTCAAAGGGGGAAAAGCTTCCCTTCTGTCACGATGCCCAGGAGAAACCTTGTCAATGTTTGGCGCAGGGGCTCGGGGAGCCCTGTAAATTTCACTTTACCATTGTCAGATGAGTAAGGACACACAATTAGTTACAGAGCTTGACACAGTTCCGGTGAGCCTTCTGCCATTCATTTGGAAATGTACACACGGTGATGCTCAGTTAGGGATTTATTTTGTCATTTGTTCATTTCATTTATTTGTCCCACAAGACTGTTCTTCAGTTTAACAGGTCTTGTATTGTTCGGAATTGGAAATTGAATTTGACTGAAGATCTCATAAGAAAATGTGATCCTGTTTTAGTTATTTAGTTCTGCATTTATCAGTTTACCTACACTTACCTCTTTTAGATCCAGGTAAGTACACCTTTAATCAGATACATAACATTTACCTCTTCACAACCCATGGCAGGCTGTAACTATATTATTTCAGATTTTTAAAAACAAACACGTTTAAACAAGTTGATTGTGACAAAACGCTTCAATCAATTCTGCCACTGCTCCCCAGCTCGTCATTTAGCCATTACCTGGGAGACAAACACACAGACCACCCGCTGCGCTTGATTTTTAGTCCAGATTTACAGTCACCTCTGTGGCACTGAAGAATGCCATGATCCATCCCAGCCTCCTGCTCTTATTATCCAGTTTGTCCTTAATATCTCCTGTTATTTTCCCCCATTGGGTTGCTTTGCTCTTTATTTATTCACTTTAGCTGCTGAGACATGGCGACAGATTCTGGCCGAGCGAAGGGGAGAGGAGCTGTTTGTGAGTAAGAGTGATTGTCTTGCAGGCCACGCGTTGGGCAGGAAAGCAGTTCTTTTTTTAAAGGACACAATTCCAAGTAGCTTCAAAGCATTCTGCATCTTTTCTTCCACCAGCTTCTGAACGATGCAGAACATCCCAATTATACCTGCAGAGAGCCGCTCCTTCTCACAAGCCCTACAAGTTCATTTGAAAGAGAGGCATTAACGTTTAACATATTTATGGGTTTTTTTTTGTTTTTTTTGGTTTGAAAGAAGAGTTTGGAGAGTTTTTTAATCAACTAAATAATTAACAAATTTGCATAAATCAAAACTAAATCAAGTTTAGTTTGTTTTATTTTGTAAAGTAGTTCCGTTGCACTACCCCCAGTGGAGAAAAAAAAAATCTCCAAGGAATAAAAAAAATAAAAAATAATAGTAAATAAAGTATACAAGAGAGGGATACAAAATACTTTTTGAAAATATATGTTGTGATTAGAGAATTAAACAGAAACGGTTGCTAGTTTAGTTTTTTATTTTGTGAAATTTGAAAAACCCCCACCTTCGTTTTGTATCTAAATTCATCTTGGCTTTATTTTCAGGCCATGTGATTAATCAATGTTAATTTCCCGGGATTAGTCAATACCGTCTACCATCTATTGCGCACTTTTCCACTTACATGAGCATTACACAGATTTAAATTCGGGATACGTTTATGTTGACAGCAGAAGCTGGATTAGTTCATTTACAGTAGGGGAGGGAGTGATTGTGAGGGAGGGCAGCATGTGTTGGAGGACGACCCCCTCGCCAGACAAAAGGCTCGCCCCATCACGTCCATATAAACTCCTCCACAGACCGGAGTTAGCGCCGCCGCTCATTGTCCCACTGGGCAGACAACTATAGGCGAGGAGAGAAAGAACAGACAAACAGAGGCTAAGTCGACAAGGCAGGAAAAATGAGGTGGGGGAGGAAAGGGGCAGTACAATGGAAGTGGTACCGGGCAACAGATGACTAGTATTAGCCAATCAACCTGCTGTTTACTCGTGCAATTACTGGTCTCCACTTTTTTATGGTCCTTTCAGGTTCGCACTGGAAATACAAGACAGCACCGAAAATGGACACTGTCGGGTCAGCGGGAGGTTTCAAGGTACGAGGTGAAAAAAGCCCTGCGTCCAAAAAGACCACTGCCGTGGAAGTTACCTCTGCACAAGGTTTTCGTTTTACTCACTGGCAGCAAATCAGCATTTTCAGGGGACAATGGGCCCAGCAGTGGTCTCATGATTGCCTCTTTTCAAATGGTAATGGCCATCCCAGCTCCTCTGCTAGGTTTTCCTAAGCAGAGGACAAATTACAGTTTACCAGGCACAGGGAAACAAAAAAAAAAAATCTGAGTTGAATATCTTTTTTCCCCTCCTTTTTTTTTTTTTTAATTCGGCAAACTGACATGTAAATTACTCTTTAAGTGCTCCACTCTGGGGCTCTGATCATCTCCTAATTGTCGCAGTCAATTGTAGCCAACAGTCTCTTCAATCCCGAGCGCTTTGACAACAAGCACAGGGATCAAAGCTGAATCAACTCCCTTCAATTTCTCTCTGTTTAGGGTACTACAAAAAAAAAAAAAAAGACGAAGAGTGAGAGGTGGAAGGGCAACAGCGTAGGGGAATATGGTGTGTGGAAAATTATCACAATAGTAATTTGTTTCGTATCTACAACGGCATGCACTTGTCCAAACTGTCTGCCGTGCGGTCTTGGGAGAGGGAGCGCAAATGGCTGCAGCCCAAAATCAGATCTTAAGCCCTTAAGCTTCTGTCTTGGTTTTCTCTGAGACAGCAATTATTAAACGGTTCTCTTGACAATGAAATGAGTATCAGGTCAAGCACAATACAGATATATGCGTATGTAGGGTTTCCACCTTCTATCTTGAAACCTGCCCCCACCCCCACAGTGTCCATTTTTGTTGCTTTGTTGTATTGTCCATAGATATAAATTTGAAAATCTAAATCCCGAGGTTAGCCCATCTAAATTTACTTAATTGCCTTTCTGCTACGCTTAACTTTTGTGGCAGTGCTCACAGATTTGCTTTGCCCCGACCTATTTGAACCTCGTCAACATGTCAACATACCTACTGAATAGAGGGGCAGGCTCAAGTCTTAAAAATCAAACATATAGTTTCACTCTTTTATCCAGTAATTAGTGGGATACATTCACTTTTATCTCATGGTTTTTGGGTTATGCCACTCAGTCTTTAATTAAGCCAAAACTGTTTACAGTGTGGGATAGCTGAAATATCTTTTCACAAGCCCAGCGGATTTATTGAACATTTAAAATAGCCCATTTAGTGTATAATCACTTCTGGTCAAGACTCTCACTTTTGCCAAATCACACATAAGACGGTAAACTAATATTATTATGGTTGCTGCATCTCCCGACCTCAATACTAGGCCCAGCTGTAAGCCTCATTGGCTAAACTGGCTTGGTTAGAAGAATGTGCTATGAAGGTGTTTGCCTGTGTAGACTGAAGCAGCCTTCATGTGTCACTTTTGATGGGACGGAGAATAAGCTGGGCTGAGCATTACATTGGTAATAGTGGAGTTAAATCGCAGAGTTAAACCTTACTTTTAGCAACACGCTAACTAGTTTTCGCAGGAGGGATATGCAGGATTTTTTTATAGTTAAGATTCCATAAGACGGCAGCGAGTGCAGTGTGGATACATTTGCAGGTTTTTCATAGGTAAGATTCCATACTCCAGTAGTGTAGTGTGGATATAAAATGTTGCAGTTAGTTTGAGTAACTGTCAGTCGTTTCAGATTAAATTCTTGGAAAGACACTGTACATGTTCATAACAAGAGCTTTGGGCAGAGACTAATACCAATTATTTGGTATTATACATTATAAGTGTGAATGAACTTGACATGACATGAACTTGGCATGACATTAGGTCATGTCTGTAACTTTTGTCTCACTGTGAACTTGAAGAAGGGCCCACAGCCCGCACCTGAAGAGACATTTGCACAACAGCATTACAGGCTAATATATTCAACCCAGTTGAATTCAACACCAAAACTTTCCGATTGCTTCACTTAAATTGAAGCTACCTTTCAGCTCTATTGCAGTCAATTTGGTCTTCATCAGGTCGGTCTCTCCAGTGTCGCAATGACAAAGCTTGTGCAACGGTAAACAGTTTTGGCTTTATTCAGAAAGTGGATGTGCAAGAACTCGAAATGACTTTCCTTAATATTGTGATGACTCAACTTTTCTCACTTCTTCGTGGCTTCCTTGAGTTCATACTAAAATAACGACACTACAGGCATCTGTGTCTATTCCATAATTCCTCTACAATAACCTTGCACATTAAAATTAAACTCTCAAAATATCCCAATGTCCCTCTTTCTTCTTGAATCGATGGTTTAAATTGGTGGCATGAGGTCTCTATTTGAAAAAAGAAAAGGTGCACCAAACAAAGAAACTTCAATTTATTTTTTTTTATTTTTTTTATTTAAGTCGTTAATATCAATCTTATTTCGTACAAAGAACAGCAGAGATTATGAATATGTGAAGATTATGGGTTGTTCAGATTTTTATTAATAATTAGTTAGAAAAACTACTAAAGAACAAGATGTTCTCTTTCTTAAGTAAAAGTTTTTTTTTACCATAGCTTACCTTTTAACATAGTTCAGTGTACAGGGAAAAATGAAGCAGCTTTTGTTACGGTCGAACATTAATTGAATCTGTGTTCTGGTTCTTCCCTTCTGGGTATGGTTCACAAAGATGGAATATCAAAACAGAAAAATGCTGTTTTTTCTGAGTCCCAGATAGCCTCTCCAAATCTAGTACTTTTTGGCCACTAGGGAACTGACCCCTTTTCCACATAGAATAATCAGTCGCAGAACAGTCTTATGCTAAAGCTTAGCAAATATACTGCAATTAATACCGTGGTCATTCCTTTGTGGAGCGTTGATTTTATGTTTAACAAGAGCAGCGTACGAAAATCAATATCTATTTGATGCGGGCGATGTTTTCAGTTCTCTGCATTTGCTGCCCGCTTTCTTTTATATACACTGAGAGAACATCAGAAGTGTTTTGATTAAGGAATGCTCAAAACAGAGTGCTCTTTGCCTGCCAGGCCTGTAGCACATTTAAACCAAATACATTTCTGAGAGTAGGTGAGATTAAACAAATTATCAGCTGACTACATTGTCTTTTAAAATGTCCATCAACCTGCCAGGTTCCTTGCTCAGTATGAGTGGCACAATATTACGTGATATGAAATAATATCTACAGTACTGTGATAAAAAAACAACAATGCCCATCCCATTGAAATATTCTGCATGATATAAGACAAGGACGGCTCAGAAAACACACTTGATCTGGGAGGATGCTCTCTATTTGTATGTGTTAAATGTTCACTTGCCTTTATATGAAATCATTTGTCATTAGGTGTAAGTAATATGTATTTCTATTTAATGATGCCACACAAATCATGTTACTTCAGATGCAACTAACCCTTTTTCATTTGCAAGGCAAAAAGTGTCCTATATATTAAAATGAAGCAAATGAATCAGTCATTGCACCCGTCAAAACAAGTCCCGAGTTTGCCCCATGGCAAGACATAAAAAACAAAACAAAACATTAACTTGGAAATGAATGCCGTTCTTGGTATGAACCACCCTAACAAGCTGTATGAAATCCAATCAATTATAATAACTTCAAAATCACAGTGAATATGAAACAATATCAATTAAATCTATTAGTGAATGCTCAGCTTCACCACAGTTTGTTTGATGTGGTAGCTGGAGTTTGTTTTTCTCTTTTGATTCTTGTGAAGCTTGCAGCAAACTGCTTGTCCTGAACAAGGCTTCTTTAAGGATGTTCTCAGAGACAGGAAGTGACCGTATCCATTCTCTCATATTTATTTAGTTTGGGGATTCCAGTGGTCAGCGTTCCCACCACCTGTGCATTCTAGCGCTAATTTTTTGCCCAGATGTAAAATGTCCAGGGACCCGTCTCCCTCCTGCGTGTGAAGTTCCCAGCCCCTGAAGAAATCCAAATGAGAGTATCCAAAGAGAATAGAGTGTGTCTGAGGTTAATGCAACACGAAAATATCTGGCAGAGAAGTACAAACCCCCCCCGACTACTTTTTTTGTTATGGTCTAAAGTTAGTCATAAGATCTCTACAGTCTGTCAACATTCTAGTAAAGAAAACAACTTGACTTGTTTATTTACACTTGTTTTTTTATCACATTTCAGATCAGGCATTTGACTACCTACACAATTGGAAGTCAAATACTGATGTAATTGCTTTGAGTGAATAAATAAATCCTGAGTATACTCATTTAACCCTAAGACTTATACAAT
>JAOYSI010007028.1:0-12403 GCA_025775065.1 Hiodon alosoides | reverse complement strand
AAATATAATGTTCTTCCAAAAAAAAAGAATTCCAATAGAATTTGTATGTGGGACCTATATTTAATGTAAAAGCCTAGTTATAACACATTAATTAGTTATTGTTCCCCTTTTAATAAAGGCTTCAGTGAGGCTTTGGTATTATGCTCCAGCTCTCTGCAAAGGTCCTGAGTGTTACACACGAAACCAAACTGTGCCTTAGGCTATGTAGCCAAAGCTTTTGGGTTTAAAAGCCATAAAAACCTGCCATATGTTTAGATATTTTGTTATCTACATTAACTTAACGCCCGATAGAGATTATTCGACTTATAGACTAAACAGATACCCCTCAAAAGTCATAAATATATTTAAAGTGGCATCTTTTTCTGAAACAGCTTATCCAATTCAGGGTCATGGAGTGCCAGAGCCTAACTTGGCAGGTATAGCGTGCAAGGCAGAAAACACCCAGGACGGGACGTCAGTCGATCACAGGTCAGAGACACACAGAAGCACAGGGTCAATTTCACAGATGCCAGTCCACCTCGCAAGTCCTCCATTTGTACACTTGCCTGACCATGGATTGATGGAGGTTAACGTCTTTCGTGATGGTTTTGTAGCCCTTTCCAGCCTAGGTTTTTTTTCTGGAACCTCACAGAAACACATATCAAAACCAGGGGTAATAGGGAGAACTGGGAATTTAGGAACACCGTTTTCTTTTTTTTTCTTTTTTACTCAAATACCAACAGAGCTGGTGCCACTGTGTTTTTAACTTATGTATGTCCTCTACTATTAGCAACTGTAATTTAATTAAATGGTTAAACTACTTATATAGACTACCAAATAAACTACTTCTTTTGGACCTGCTGGCGGTGCAGGAATAACATAGGGGCTAACACAGGGGGTGACACAGTGAGTAACAGTGTAAATAACACAGAGGGAGTTACACAGACTTGGGACCAAAATACTGGCTTGCGAGAAATTACTTATTTCTTTGTTCCTGGTTTGTAACGCTTGTACTGTCAGCCATAATACCATGTATGTGATTGTCGATTTAAATAATCAATGTTATAGGTTCTATATTCTGCTATTAATATTAACCATTAGTTTCTCATCTCAATTTATTTGGAGATTACTATTCATGCCTTACCAATCAGACGAGCTCAAGCTGTCCTTATCATACATAAGGAGCAACACATTCTAATTTAGGAAATCTCCCTCTGCCTGTTATTTTGACCCTATTTCTGGGCATGTTCTGTCAATGTTCTGGTAAAAAACTAGTGAAAACACATTCTAGGTTATGAAACCTCCCTCTGTCTGTTGTTCTGACCTTGTTTTTAGGCATGTTCTGTCAATATTCTGGCATAAAAAAACAAGTGACAACACATTCTCAGTTATGAAACCTCTCTCTGTCTTGTTCTGACCTTGTTTTTGGGCATGTTCTGTCAATATTCTGGTAAAGAAACCAAACAAGTGAAAATACATTCAAAATTACGAAACCTCCCTTGGTCTGTTGTTCTGAACCAATTTCTGGGCATGGTCTGTCAATATTCAGTAATATTGGTAATAAGACAAGTGAAAATACATTCTAATTTATTGCGGGGCAAAAGTAATTTTCTACTACTTCCGCACCACCCCTCTTGCCTGTTAGCCCCTGGCTTCTCCCTGGCCAGCATCTAAGACTAGCTAGCAAGATATTTTAAACCTATGCTGTCATTAAGTCACTAGTTGGGTTAAGAAAATATGTTTGGAACCTTAAAAACGAATCTACAAACAAATCTACATCGCCAAGATCCACTTTCTGTTGATAACATTTTTTTTACTTTTTGGCAGTGCACTGAAATTTTGCAGGGATGTTGTCTTTGGTATTAGGTATCTGCCTTCGTAATTACGTCATTTGAGCATTCATGTAATTAATAAAATAAAATGGGCCCATGTTACTTTCTAAAATTTTTCAAATATGTACTCTTCAACGCTCTTTGGAGTGAATTCAAAATCTCAGAGAAATGAATACTAAACACTTGGCCTTAACCATACTATGTGATCGATATAAATGCAAATTATGAAAATGCTTCTAGTTATAATGTCAGTGCTATTCCTGAGTTGGAGAGAGCTGATCACTGTCATAACATCACATTTATTTTAATGGGACTTAGATCACCAGCAATTGGCTGCTATATATCCCACAACAGAAGACTCTGCCATCTTTAGTCGGTTCATTCATGCGGAGAGCTCAAAGAGCCAGTGTTGATTCATATTGGAACTAATAATGAATACCGTGTTGCTCACAAAAAGGATATCTCATAAAAAATAGGCAGAATAGTCAGAGACATTAGACATTAGAGACATATATTATATTTTATTATTTCACACAATATCTAAAACGGCTGCCATAAAATCTAAATCATGAAATGGCTTTCAAATATACGTAATGTAGAGCAATGGGAGCTTTCAAACAAATGTGACCTAACATTTCCATTTTTTAAGGTGGCGATGAAAGATAAAAACAACATGATACCAGTCCCTGCCCCCATTGTAATGAAAAATTTGGTTATGGGTCATTACAAACCTTAAAACAAAATAAACTACTGCAGAACAACAAATGGAATGCAAAGTGTCATTGGCAATGGTTCAGAATATGTCAGGTTTGTTTATAAAAACATTTGTGTAAATAACCTTTATCAATTGATCAAAATGGGGGGAATATTACTGGCAAATAGCCAATATTTCACGTTTGTGTGACTGTCAGAAACACTTATATGTACCCTTTAACAAAAAAGTAGTTTATAATGCATAACGCTGGTCAAAAATGTAGTGTATGATGCAAAACGCGGGTCAAAGATTTTGATTTATGCATTTTAACAAGTATGGTTTAGTCCGGATCAAATCTCATCGCTCCCTAGCAAGCCAGATTCAGCAGCGACAAAGTGAAATGAGAACTAAAAAAGAAGGAGACAGCTGGTCCATATCCTATCCGTCCGGCATTCTACCTCTGATCTTGAAAGGCACTATTGGAATTAACTTTTATTTTTTATTTTTAACATTGGAAGATGGTTTTTAAGCTTTTAAAAACCAATCCTATTAGCTATATTAAGAAAAGTGCAAAATTAGCAATAAACAGATGGGAATTTACCGAACCAGATGAAGAAGTGCAAGAGGAAGCCAATCCAACTGCAGGGTCAGACTTATGTCTTATTCATGATTACTCTATGCATATGTAAATATATGCTGGGACAAGTAGCTCTGATTGGTTCTTCATTATAGTTTGGAGCTCTGACCCTGAATCAGCAATGAACCAAGTCTTGAGTAGCAACAAACCAAGTCTTGTGTAGATAGATACAAATGTATTTGTATCTATCTACACATGCTAGGCTTAATAGTCAATTGAGCCATTTTGTTGCTGTATTTGTTGTCAGCATCCTATTAATATAATAAAATTGATTATGTCCCCTTTGTAATAGGGAAGTAAGTATGATTCTGTTTGCTGTGAGCACTTGATGTAATTATATCCATAGGATTATTTTTCCTTTATAAGTATGCCTGGTTAGTTTCTACCAATAGCCAATTATTTAATCAATGCAGTTTCACCTAGCTGTAATCAAAGTATAATGTATGTGTTAAACTCCATATTTTCCTAAGCAACATTTTCGACAAGTGAAATGCATTAGAAACTACATTTTTGATCATTACAAATAATAACACTAGGAGTTGCTAAGGAGACCAAACACAATATGTGCTTAAAATAAAATATTCTTCCAAAAAACAGGAATTCCAAAAGACTTATATGTGGACCTATATTTAATGTAAAAGCCTAATTCTAACACAATAATTAGTTATTGTTCCCCAAAAATCTACAACATTTAGTGCCTTTTAATAAAGTTCAATGAGGCTTTGGTATTACTGTATTCTCCAGCTCTCCACAAAGGTCCAGAGTATTACGGATGAGACCAAAGTGTGCCTTAGGCTTAAAGTTTCAGACCTTGCAATGTAGCCAAAGCGTTTGGGTTTAACAGCCTTAAAAATCTTAGGTATTTTGTTTTCTACATAAACTTAACGCCTGATAGAGGTCAATCGACTTATAGACTAAACAGATAACCTTTAAAAGTCATAAATATATTTAAAGTGGCATCTTTTTTCTGAAACAGCTTATCCAATTCAGGGTCACGGAGTGCCAGAGCCTAACTTGGCAGGTATAGCGTGCAAGGCAGAGAACACCCAGGGTGGGACTTCAATCGATCACAGGTCGGAGACACACAGAAACACAGGGTCAATTTGATGCCAACCCACCCCGCAAGTCCACAATTTGAACACTATTTGCCTAACCATGGATTGATGGAGGTCTGATCAGTAAATGTACGTAAACACCTTCTCCTAAAGTAAACCTAAAGTTAACTTTGCATAAACTACAGTTTTTACCAGCGCAATGCATTAGAAACTACAGTTTTGATCAGCGATATGCATAAAACAAAACATTTTTGACCAGCGATATTCATTATATACGACATTTTTACATAAGTGCTAAGCATTATAACCTATATTTTTGACCAGCACTAAGCATTATAAACTACATTTTTGACCAGCGCTAAGCATTATGAACTACTTTTTTGACCAATGCTGTTTTATAAACCATATTTTTGACCAGCACTAAGCATTATAAATCTGTAGCTACGACTCAAGTAAAAACACCTGCTGTCAACATACTCGCCTCTACTTTCAAAATCAATACGAACCAATGGATGATGCCTGAGAGCAGAGAGAGTTGGACAAATTTCACACATTACAGCCACTGAGATACGATTTAAGCAGTTCTGCTTCAGCTTGTGGCCTGTTTACTTTTGAATGCCAAATTCAATCAATCACTGAGCTGATACAGTCCCAATCATGTTGTGAGCAATTTAGTCCAATAATGATGATGTAATGATACTCAGAAAACCCACATTCAATTTATTTTACTACCCACATGAAAAGGTAGTTAGTTGGAGTTTGAATGTAGCAGACAAGAATGTAAGAATACAATTTTTTTTTTTAAATGTTGGAAAAAATACCAGCAGTAACCATGACCAACACTTATTGTTTGCATGTTTTGGGATAATGCATACAAGAGAGAACATGAAGACTTTTGGGTTCAGCTAACAGTTTGATCTTTTGCTATCTCAGCACACTTCTCCACATCACACATGTAGCACACAAGGACAATCCCTGACTCACCCACCGTCAGTCAGACCCTCAACCCACCTAGCTGACCAGCGACCCGACCCCATTGCCCCCATTGGCTGCTCACACCGGCACTGGCGCCACAATCTTCCAGAATGCTGTGCTTTCTACTTCGTTAACCACACGAAGCTAGTATAGACATGGTGTATACTGCATATGTTATTATTTTACAGGGTACATTTAAGTTGTCGTATGAATATGGCAATAATGCAATAATTTAATTGAAAGATATTTGGGCTGGTATGAAAATGTATTCCTTTTATTTTAATTTCACATTCCAAATATATTGCCCTTTATTGGAGATGATAGTAGAGTGAAACAGTTTGTTTTGCAGCCTTTTCTTTGTGAAATGATCTTCAGTCCCAGTTTAATGAGCAGCAGAGCCAGCCAGGGGCATAAAATGCAAGCTGTGTCTTAGATTTATTGGCTTGTTTGTTCCCCTCTATAACCAATCAAAGTTATGCCATTACTTGTTAAAAAATGGCTCTGTGACACCTTCACAACCCTTTTTTTTCCTCCCTCCTCCTGCAACTCAATATTAATAGGAGACAGAAATGGAGGAGCTGTCTAATTTTACCCTCCCACAAAATCACCGGCACCTCTATTCAGCTAGCAGATTATCAAGCGGCCTCTCTGTGCTCGGTCGGCGGTGTTTGTGTTTACCCTTATCTCGAACCCCGGAATTAGCCCAAAGTTGGAAATTATACATGAATGGCCGAAGGCACGGTGAATGCGCCACAGAAGAAAATCGCCCTGTCGTTGCCGGTACATTCAATAAGGGAGGAGATTCATTCGTTGAGAAGAACAACTAGGACAGAAGTATAACAAAAAAAGGGAAAAAGTATAACTACAAACGTCTGCCATGAAGTTTAACAAAAATAAACCAGTGCAGTAATAAGAACATGACGCAACTACCGATCCTAACTAGGCATATTCTTATGGAAGGAATGTTAATAGTTTCACCGGACCTATTTGAAAACAGCTGCTTACTTGGCAAGTCAAGAATTCCTGATTTTTGTCGTATCGGATGGAGGCCTGAGAATCCCTGCATGTTGCGACCCCTCGGAGGTTGATGAGGACAGATCCCAGAAGGCACTGAGCATTGCACCGCAATAATGACATTCAAGCATGGAGGGATGTCACTGGAATTCCGCCGGGGCAAGGAGGCAGTGCGAGAAGCAGGAGAATGGAAAAATAAACATGGAAAACCGAAACCGAAAATAAGCCGATATATTTACCGTTTTTTTTTTCTCTCGAGTGCAGGGTGAATGCGATGTAGGACTAGCGGCTCGACCAGCCATAAATGAAGACTCACAGGTCTGTCATCCCCGGTCAGGGGCTGGCTCTGTCCCTCCGTTTCACAATCCTCCCTCAATCTATTTGGAAATGATGCCGGCTTTGTGTTTCTCACAAACAAGTGAATGCCTTCTCTTTTTTTCCCCTTCCACGCGCACGTTTGCGTGGGTTCTAAACAATACCGAGGGCTTCAAAATGCCCAGGGTGGGCCCAAGGGTGGTGGAGTCACGTAGCATTCAAACATCTGGCCTGCTGACCCGCTGACCTGTTGATGATGCGTCCCTGGAGGGTCCCTAGGTCCCTGGAAGGTCTCTGTGTCCCTGGAGGGCCACTGTGTTGGTTGTTTGTCCCTCCAGGCCTACTCTCGACCCGGCCCCGTTGCGCTTTCTCTGGTTTTCCCTTCTGGTCCACTCTCTACCCCGTCGCCGGCTAACGTGGGTGAACCTGCCACAGCTCGTTGGCAAAGTACAGTAGGTGACAGATGGGCTGTACAGAATTAATTATCCTCCTTTGTTGTCTTTGGGAATTCCAGGCTAAAGGATTGTCATTTTTGCCTACATGCCAGTTTGGAATATTTTGTTTTCACTTCAAGGAGTCCATAGCCTATCCTCGACAGCGATCTCTCAGGTGGCATACGGATGGTGTGAATGAGTGTTTTTTGTTTGTTTGTTTGTTTTGTTTTTTATTTGATATTGCTATTTTTCTTTGTTCCATTAAAAATTATTTTTCACTTTAAGTACAAAGAGAAATTAAGCAGGAAAAACAGTACTCTTTTAAATATGTATTTGTGCATGTTTTACTAGTTATACAATAAGTTTTTATTTTAAATTGTTAAATTGTTTAAACTGTCAAATTGTTATTTCAGTATTATTATTATTACTTACTTTTTATTAAGTATAAAACTAATGAAAAAGATGTCTCCATTCGCAAAAACATAAGCTGGAACCAATTAAATCTCTTATTTAATCTTTTATTTAAAAGTTATTTAAAAATCAGTTAGATGCATCATTGGGAAGTGACTGCCTATTTACTCTTTGAACCGCAAAAGCACGTTGTGTTGTTTTCTCTAGCTCTTACACGTTACAGCTTTTTCAAATCTATGATATCATACAGTATGCATTAAATATATCTCAAATTACGCTCTGTGACCATGACGCTATGTCAGTCTCCACGTTGAAGCTCTTTCTGGGAAATATGCAATCTAGTGTCTGCATCTGTGGCATTTGCTGCAATGAAGGCATCTGTGAGACACTCCATCTGCTGGATATGAATATGTCTTTCCACCATTTTGTGTCATTGGTGCAGGAGGAGACTTATTATGTATGAAAAAAATGGAACATGGTTGGATTTCTGGAGGCAGCTTTCAGTAGGATTTTCCTGTAAAATATTACAATCTTTCCTTTTTTGTTGTTTCTTCTCCGTTTCGTTAAGCCATGCAGTAAACCGGACGATAAGAGTTGAAGCCGGCTGTTTCCATGTTATATTCATAACTGGCAAGGTTCAGTTGTTATAAGAAATATTTAAGACCAAAACATTACATTTGTCTGGAATACAATCGGATCAGTCGGTTTAATAGTTTTACTTTAATTTTAGCACGATTTTGTGTCATGGTGTGCAGCCTGGCATAAATGATTATACACTTCTTAGTGCTGTATTTTGGAAAAACAAATTCATTTGAAATGATGGAACGTGATTGAAATAATCAATTTTATGTCTATTCACTTCGGAGCAATTAGTTCAAGGTCAAAGGGAATTGTAACGGGGGCTACAACAGACCAAACTCCAGCTGTATGAGTGGATTTATGTAGAAATTGTAAGCCGTGTAAGTTGTCTTGGATAAAAGCGTCTGCTAAGCAATGAAACTGTAAACTGTATTTTCTACTGCCAATAGTGCAAATGTATCTTGGATACAAATCCTGCCACCACTTGCAGGGAGGGTGAGGAAGTAGTCTACTCCAGATTCATCCACCTCTAATGATAATAGCTAATACCATCTATAAAAAATTATTAACAATCACTTCTTCCTATCAATACTTTGTTAATAATATGTTCATGTAATTTCTCTTTGTGTGAAGTGGGTGAGCTATAGTGTATGCAGATTTGGCATTTGATTGACACCAGAAACTTGAGAAATGGTATCTTCCAAATATGTTCATATGGCAAGCATTGCACAAGTATTTTAAAAGAGTACATCTTGTCACACATTTATTTAGCTGTTTTAATTTTAAAAATTTAGTGCAAAATTTAGTAAATATTTACCCAGAATGTAAAGACATTAATTCTCAGCTGAGAATCACTGTGCCATGCCCAGCTTAGACTTAACGCTGTTACAACGCCGTGGTGACGTCGCTACAACCCTACATGTTAACCAGGCAGACACCTACTGATGAATGACGGGCGAGCATAGAAGGAGCTGTTGTGACACGAAGGAGTCCTGTTAAAATTCACATTTTCACCTTTCTCCATAGCGCTCGACAGCCTAGTCGACAAGCATTTCCGCTGGGACAGGCAGGAAAAATCTGACCACATTCTGGGCACCATTTGAACATCAATCAAGTTTTCCGCTCGATTCAACATGATACTTCATCAATAAGCCCAGCAGCAGAGTCAAAATGATAAGATATCTGTACCAGATGGTTTAAAATAAATTGTTATCAATGTATCCAGGTTGGTTTGGTTATAAATCATGTCAAGATATTCTTGGCATCAGCAAACTGTGGCAAAATGTTGCAGTAGGAAAGAAAAATCTCCAGCCTGTTTGCTCCATTTATTAAACAGTGAGAGAAAGACTGAGACTTTAAGAGGAGACCATACAGCTACTTTTGGGTTCCAACTCCTTGTGCTGGAGGAGAACCATAGCCGATGCAAAGGCACATATCAATCATCATTCCTTCAGGCTGAAATTGGAAATCCTTTAGTGAACACAGGGCACCAAAGGAATACTGCTGTGTCAGAGCCAAAGTGAAATGAGCTGTGGTTTGTGTTGTTTTCAATACCACAGTCCGTGTGCTTCTCAAAATCACAGTAAATGTGCTCCTCAGCACCGCAGTCAGTGTGTTCCTCAGCATCACAGTTAGTGTGCGTCTCAGCACCACAGTCAGTATGCCTCATCATCACAGCCTCTGTTACTCAACACCAGGATTCTCAGCATCAAAGTCAGTGTTCCTCAACACTACAGGCCTTTTCAACACTACAGTCTGTGTGTTCCTCAACACCACAGTCAGTGTGCCTCACCACCATAACCAGTGTACTCCAGCACCCTATATTACTTTGCCCATTGAGTTTGAAGCCTATTAATACCATTAAGATTTTGACTTGGGAAGCTCAAGTAGACTTTGCCATCTGTGTGTCCTATTTGACCAAGACGTGGGGCACTCCAGGGGGTTGGAATGGGCGCGCGTAGGTGGCTCTCATTCGCAGGAAAATGCCACTTGTCATTGGCTTCTCCTGGTTTAATCCCCAAAATCTCCCTGGTGGCAACAAGCTGATCAGTCAGAAGCCGAGAACTTCCTGGCTGGCATCCAGCTCCAACTGACACAACTATTTGGATGTTGGGCTGGCACACACATTAGCAATAAATAACAAGATCTGCACGGAAATATGAAGTGGAAATACTGGAAAAAAAATATGCATTTCAGACTTCTACCCATAAATATCAATTGGATGTTGTCATATAAATGTAACCTGGATGCTTTTAAAGTACAATGATAATGCATTTGTCGATTTTTGGGGTGTTCTTATTAGGTGTCGATAGCATCAGTCCCGGTGCACCGTAGAGGTAGCGGTAGAGGGTCTTTTGATCGTCATGTTCTTCTTTGAGGAAAAGAGCCCATTTGTTCAGGTCAGGAAAAGAAAAATCTATCAGCCTTCCTGACACCGTCTACTCTTGTACTTCTTTTTGCCCCTTGACTCTGAGTTATAATTTGATGCTTCTTTCCTGGAGATACCCCTCTCACTCTCTCTCATGAGAATATATCTCATTAAGTCTAATTCTTTTCTTATTCACAAATAGGTTGATGTCCTGACTGGTGGAAGATAGCTTGTGGGACTGAGATCAGCATAGATTCCATCATTCAGTATTATTTCACAAAAGTGAAAATAAAACTGATAGAATAATTGCATTACGTCCCACTATGAGTTTCAGTTACTGGGTCTGTATCTCAAACATAGTCCAACCAAAAAGATTTGTTTATCTGTTGGTTTTTGTTGGGTTTCCTTGTTAAAATGCTGAATATCCCTGTCATCCAGCTCTAGTGGGAGTTCTTATTGATTTCTCTTGGGTTGTGTAAATTTGCACTCGAGGCTGGTTGCGTAGGATGAAAAGAGATTTTAACACCGCACTGGCGTTAACATAGTTCAGATTGGTCTAAGGTCTTTGGTTTGGAAAGGTCTCATCATGAAACTTCTTAAAATTCCATGTACACAATTGCTGTGGCTGTTTAAACAGAAGTAGGCCGAAGATAAGATCGTGTTTATACATGCGGGCTGTGTTTGTGGCAGTTTCCATGTCCATGATCAAACAAATATTTTCATATGCAAAAATAAATTGGCAAAGGCAAAAAAAAAATCCTGACCGCTGCCAAAGACAAATTATATGCACTGAAGTAGTGGAGAGACACTGGTTTTCACTCTGGAGAGAGTGTTTGTTTAGCTAGGAGAAAACACAAGTAGAAATAGCTGGGGATTCTGGGAAGTGTTGTCGAGGCAGGTGGCCAGTTGCAGGCATGTGGTCGGTGAGGGGGGTGGGGTAGGTGTCCCAGGTGTCCCTCTTGCGCCTAGCTCGGCAAATGGGCGCACCAGATGGCAAAGTTGTCGGTGTGCGCTCTCCCGTTGATCTTCGAACAGACACTGAGACAAAGGGGAGCCCGCTGGGCCTACTTGCTATGAGAGCGAGGAGCATGTTAGCATAGGGGGAGCACCTACGTGGCAGTGTGGCTCTGTGTTAGCATAGGGGTAGCACTTGCCTGCTGGTGTGACTGTGTTAGGATAGGGGTAGGGCTTTTGTGCTGGTGTGACTGTGTTAGGATAGGGGTAGCGCTTGTGTGCCGGTGTGGCTCTGTATCAGCGTATGGCTAGTGCTTGTATGCTGTTGAGGATCTGTGTCAGCATAGGAATAGTGCTTGCCTGCTCTGTGTTAGCATAGGGGTATCAAATGCGTGGACTGGTGAGGAAATAACTCCGATGCACTGATTATGTAAAGCCTTCTTAGAATATTAGAACCCATTGAAATTTGTGCTTGTTGCTATTAGTTGTAGCTGTTGCAGGGGAAGCAGGCTTTTAAAGTATTACAGAAATTTATATTCAAATAGCGAAACGTCTTTGGAAACAGTTCGGATGAGACATCTGGACACCTGGGCAGAAATGGGTGTTTGTGGAGTCCACTTCAAGATTTGTGCGCATCTGATTACTTGTAATTTTACAAAGCTTGAGGCAATTAATGTCGGATGCAGATCCCGAGATTCTCCTCAGCGGGTTCTTATTGGCAGCACAGCCTTTCCTGCTTGCAGCATGACATTCTGTCCCTCCTATCACTGCACCCCCGCCCCTCCCCCCTCCCGGACTGCCATGAAGTTCATGGGACCACGGAGAAATGATCATTATCTGCTGGAGTTAGTCAATTGTCAAGGATGACAAAGAGCAGACTGCTATAATGAGGGAGTGCAGAGGATTAGAGACATACGGGTGTTAAAGACAATGTGAAGAAGTCAGCCTGGGCAGGAAGTCCGTCAAAAATTAGAATTTCAGCACAACGGCTGTCTGATTGGGCAGCGAGACCACCCCATTACTACAGGCCGTGAATGATGACTGAATGGGTGAGCATCAGTTTTATTTGGATTCCAGATGGACACTTTTGTTGTGAACCTAAAGGCACCTTGAAGTGTCTGCCAGCACAGCAGCTTCCCCAGTTGTCACCCTTCCA
>JAOYSI010007026.1:0-12405 GCA_025775065.1 Hiodon alosoides | reverse complement strand
CACACACACATACACGCATTACAGAATGCAATTCAGCGCTACTTATACTTCATCAAATACTGCAGAATGTTTAAAAGGCAACGTGATGACTGTTTTTAACAGAAACATGCCAACAGTTATACACATCTCATTTTATAGAAATAAATATTTCAAATATTATTTATCCTTTCTCATTAAATAATTTCCATTTATATATGACTCTGTTTTACATTTAATATAAAGTATTTATAATTAACAAATAATAACAATACACTCACCGTTAAATCACACTTGATATATTTGTCCCTAGCCTTCCTTTGGAAAAACATTCACAAAAAAGACAATATTTACCGATGAGGATCTTTAAGATTTTTTTCGAACTTTTCCCGAACCGCCTGGAGACTTGTGCATGGACTCAAAAAGACCTGGTATAGACGGGATACTCTTTTATTCAGATGGTGGTAATGATGTTGGAATGATGGATGGTTTTAGAATGATTCTTCAAAGGGGTTGATCTTTAATTTGGTCCTGCCAATGGTAGCTAGGCCTCATCGCAGACGTAAGAGCGTTTCAACTCAAAAAGACTCTTTTCGACCCCAGGAACGTCGTCTCTCAGGCATCCCACAATGCCAGTTTGTAACACCGCTGAAATGCGTGAGTGAAGAAATAAAGGCTGGTATAAAATAGTGTGTCAGGTTACTCTGCCTCTGAGCCAGAGGATCTTCTCAAGGGACAGAGGGCAATTTTCAGCAGGCTTATAAATGTCATGGAGACAAAAATCGGAAAATCGTCTCAGAGAAGATTTTTTCGCTGAAGGCCTCCAAGCTACAACACCGTATCACTCTTACTCAGAAAACCCAAGGCCAAGAATGAGCAGAATGCCTCCCAGATGGCAAATGACAGCTTTGTGAAAAATAAAAAATAAAACGGCCTTCAATCCGAGTCTGGAGCTATTTAGGGGTCTATTGAGACCTGACCTTGGGCATCACACAGGGATTTGCAGATTATTAATCTACACACAAACATGATATTTATGCTCTGTGTTTGTATACCTATGGGCAATAGTTTTGATGAAAATTAATATAATTGTGTAGTTACTTTCTCACGTCCTGTATAGATACACTGTATTCTTTATCAAGCTTGGTTAGTAATTACTTCAATAAAGCACTTGTATACCTGAAATAGTTAATGGCACATAATGAGCTATAATAAAATATAAATAATTAATAAATGGCACATTTCCTAAAATAAGGCATTAACAGCAAATTATTTGCAACCCCAATGAGAAAATGCAGGCTTCCAGATGTGATTTCTGGATAATGGTAATTGGAATACAGACATGAGTAATCAATCGCCCAAGCTATCCTAAAGATTGAGAATAAAGTGTGCCGATGGGTTGTGGGCCAAGGAGAGACTGGGCGAACACGTCGAGCATCTGGGTCCAGGAGGAGGGAGCAGACACTAGAATGGGGGCCCCTGGGACAGTGTAGGGCCCACTGGAGACCCTGTCTGTCTCATGTTGTGGAACTGCATCTTCAAAGGCCGGAAGGAGTTGCACTTAAGACACAAAAACCACAGAGCTAAATTAACTTCAATATGCAGTAGCATTTAAAGCACCAGTATATTTACTATGAGCTGGTAGTATTTAAAACAATTTTATTTGGCTCTAAATGGGAGTGTGTGTCTACACAGTAGGAAGAGCTGACTGGATTTAAATGCCTGGTCCATGATAATTCTCATTTTAAAAAGGCGTCTACACTCCACTTCTAGTCTGCATTTCGATCACTAGCACATTCTTCCCACTCTGGGACGATAGGCTTAGGAGCGAGAAAGAACCAGCGATCCACCTTGTGCCCTGGCACCCCCATGGTTTTTACTTTTCCTGATCCACTTATTTTATTACTCATCGTTTGCATTTTTTTTACACTCAAAGTAATGAGACCCGATGTGAAAGTAATGGGATGGCTCACTCAAATTGCTCTTAGCTCAGAAAGCCTGTCGTCGTCTCTTCGGTTAAATTATTCAGCACTAAACGGTTACAGTTATCATGCACGTTATATATACACACGTTTAAGATGAAATATTAAAAACGCCGTGGCATTCATTCCGAGACCTTTGAAGGATCTCCCGTACTGAGCGACACACACACACGCGCTCACGTGGGTCGAGCAGTTTGGGTACGTGCGGAGGATTAGTTAAAGGATTTGCGGGGGTCCGTTTTTTAGAGCAGGTGAATCCCATAGGCGGCAGACAGCAGTTCGGTTTTTGACAGGACACAAACACCTTTCAGCTCGTCCCAGTCTCTACATGTGCATTTTAAAAAAATGTGCTCTGTCGGCATCAGATCCGTAAAAAGCATGTTAAACTCGTTCAACGCCGTAGAAAAAAAGGCGGCTTTGCTCTGTGCTATGGAGAAAAAAAGATTTTGTTCACTTCCTGTCTGTTTGGCAAGACGAGGTGCGCCGACAGCTTTCACTCATTCTCCACTCACAGCACAGTTGTGACAGGTCGGTGGCGGCGCCCTGCCCAAAACCCCGTGCCACTGCTGCAGCGTCCGCGGGGTGGAGGTCACCACCACTTCGAAATGGCTCAATGGCTTTTGTTCGGGGAGTGTGGAGAGGAACATCTCCGTTCCGCACGGTCGGTCAGTGGAAGGCTGGCTGCGTCTGGTCCTGCTGGGGCTCCTGTTGGCATGGCCCGTAGTTATTGCACCTGGGTTGGTTTGAAGGATTCCTGGCGGCGGAGGGGGCGGGTTGGGACTGCGTGGATGGTAAAACATTGTGTGTCTTCTGCCTCAGCACTCACCAGGGGTGTTAGCAAATGCCATCTGCCTTCACATGCAAGATCTTGGAGAAGCCAGGTCTCTTTTTAAGGGCCTGTTTAAGAAAAACAACAGCAATCAAGACTTCCCTCCACAGAATTCAACGCAGGCCACTGTAAAACCTTGCATCGGGTGCCAAGGACGCCTTCTGATACACACAGAACCGCAAGAGCCAGAGCACAAAGAAATACCGATGTATTGGGTTGCCATGGCGATTATGTAAGGGAGCCAAACTCCCTAGGCAATGTGCTGTGTCATCAACGGAGACACCTTGTACTGAATCACCAGAGAAAGAGAGACAAGCGGCCAATACAATCCGAGTTGTCAGCCAGAACACTTGAGTAAAACTCACTGTGGGCGTGACATTTCACTGACATTCCCTTTCACATGCTACTTATACATCATTTGTGCCAACAGTTTGTTTTTTTGGGCAGTCGAACGCCCTTCCTAGCTCATCATTGATGTAGGTTATTAATAGACTGCAAATTCCCCAGTTTCCACAAGAACTCTCCTCTGATTGGGCGGGGGTGGGGTAATTATAATCTGGCCGCTAGCGCTAAAAGTAGAGTAATCATCGCGCTCAGCAGCTAGCCCACGGCAGTGGGGCTGCGTGCTAGTGAGCCGTCAGCAGTTCCGCACCTGCAGCTTGTTCACCATCTCATCGAAGAGCTTCCTGGCTTCGGGGCTGCTGGGGTCCTCAAAGTAGTCCTCAATCCCGATCTGCACCACGATAGACTTCAGGTTCCGGCACACACCTGGGAAAAGGTAGGCAGAGGGGAAGGCACTGAGACTGTGTGCTGTGTTGAGAGCCGGAGGGCAGCGAGACCGAGGAGACGGACGCACTCACTGTTGAAGTGCAGCAGGGCTTTTGGGGTGACCGGAGTGGAGGTCAGCACAAGCATCTCCAGGCCCTTCAGCCCCTCCCGGCACACCTCGGCCGCCACCTCCTGGTTGACCTCGCTCACGTGATCTAGCTCCAGAACCTGCAGCCGCATGCAGTTCCTGGCTGTGGGACACATGGGTGACAGACTTTCACTCGCTGCCTATTCCTTAAGCCTGCCCCTAAAACCTAATAATAAAGCCCATCCCAGAAGCACTGTCCTAAAGCCTGCTCCTTAAGGCCCACCGCTAAAGCATGCTCCTTAAGGCCCACCGCTAAAGCCTGCTCTTTAAGGCACATCCCTAAAGCATGCTCCTTAAGGCCCACCGCTAAAGCATGCTCCTTAAGTCCCACCCATAAAGCCTACTCCTTAAGTCCCACCCCTGTACTGAACAGCTTTGAGACATGTTAATTTCCAGAAATTTTCCCCTCGCTGGCCCCAATAAGGTGACACAGGTTAGAATTATTTACTTTTTATTTATTTACTTTTTTTAAGGTTGATCTTCCTTACCTTCACTTGCCTTCAGGGAACTGGCTCACAGAAATTAAACATTCCGGCATCTTCACATTTTTAATAAGCTGAACAACGAGAATGCTTCCCCCAGAATTACTCTGCTGTACCAATTGAGGGCACATGGGCCTTGATCTACATACAACCCTCATGTGCACACTGTGTTTCTCGTGGTTCATCTACATACAACACTCATGCACACACTGTGTCTCACCGACTGATCTACATACATCCATCACAGGCATGCTGTGTCTCACGCAGAGAGGCTATCCTAGTGACACTGCAGAAATCCTCCCTCCAGCTGAAATGATTGACACAACTCATTGAGTTAATTGAATCTATTACCTATGGACTGGAACAGCCTTTAGCGGAATTAAATGCTTACGTTTTTCACAGAAGCCATTCCCTGCCAGTTTACATAGTGACACACTGTACAAGGACAGCATGAGGGGTCAAACACATTGCTCAGATCTCATTAGAGGCTTTTTATCTGGGTCACATCGGAACATCTGAACCTGCGAAGGTCAACAAGTGACCATTATGTGACAGGGCATTAATCTACATTCCTACACAGTGCACTATATTTTTTAATACGAGCAGATTTCTGTATAACTCGCTACCAGTCACAGTCTAACTCACAACCAGTTATTGACTGACATACCTAATGATGCCAACCCCTGCATGCCACACCCAGCCCCACCAACTCCCAGGGCCCGGAGGTGTGGCCAGCATCGGCCAATGGTCTGCAGGCATCGGTTACTGAAGCGGGCCGGCTGCTGGCTGGAAAAAGACAAGAGTCCCCACAACGTAACTGCAGCCAATCACAGTCAGCTGAAAACTTTGAATCACATTAAGTTTCACGTGACATTAAAACGCAGCTTTAGCTTGTTTTGCTCACCATGGATGAAGGGGGGCCACCTGCAGGGAGATAATGTCTCTGCAGCCGGCTCCCAGTGCCCAGATCACCTCCTGCCCGACAGGGTCTGTGGCGCTCCTGTGACCCAAACGAAATGCAACAGAATCACCCTTTTGTCCCAGGAAAGGTGCGTTTCCACATACAAAACCGGTCCACCGGGACACACCTGTACGTGACGGCCTGTAGGGCCCGGCAGTAACAGCTAGCCAGCCATAGAGAGCGGTCCGTCAGGAGGTTGGGGCAATGAGACACCTTCAGGATGAGCAGGTTTCCCCCTGTGGCCTTCAGGAGAGACTCCAGACCTTCCTCCAGACACCCCCTGAGGGACGATCAGACAGACAGACACAACCATGCCTAAAATTAGACGAGATCTTCATCTCTCCATGCCACCATTTCAGCACTGAACATATTCTGAAAATGCTGTCAACAGTGCTTCAAAGAAGCTTCATTAATAGTTCTTGAAATAACGCTAATTTTTTCCTCATACGAAACCTATTTCTGAAAGCTTTTCTCTTCAGTCCCAGAATATAAACTAAGTCCTCTGTGTTCTGCTCCCATTCTCCTCTGGATGGCCCTGAGAATCACCCCTCTGACCAATCGGTTGACGTAGTGGGCCATTTCGCAGGTCTGCCTGCGCGCCTGTGCAGCAGTAATGAGACAGGGGGAGGCTTCACTTAGGTCACTCACAGCTCTGAGTGACACAGTGAGAGAGGCCGTGAGTGACACAGTGAGGGAGGCAGAAGACACAGTGAGGGAGGCTGAAGACACAGTGAGGGAGGCTGAAGACACAGTGAGAGAGGCCGTGAGTGACACAGTGAGGGAGGCTGAGTGACACAGTGAGGGAGGCTGAAGACACAGTGAGGGAGGCTGAGTGACACAGTGAGGGAGGCTGAGAGACACAGTGAGTGAGGCTAAAGTTTACTTTGTGTTTAAAGTTTGACTGATTGGTTGTGCCCACAGGTAGCACAATAGGCACAGGTAGAACACTGAGGCTGGGTCTATAGTAGAGAGCAGGGCAGTCCTCACCGTGTGCTTTTCAGGTACTCCTCTTTGGTCTCCTTCTTGCCTCTCTGTCTGGGTTTAAGGTTCTGTAGGATGAGGGAGTGGGTCTGTGTGCACCACTGAGATAGCGTGGATAAAAACTAAAACACAGAGACAAACACAGTGCACGCACAGTTATCTCACATTCCGTAAGCTTACTACACAGACACATCACACAGTTAGCTTAAGTTTTGTTAAGCTCAGCACACAAACAACACAAAAGCGGGTCCCCCGACTGGCGCCAGTACCTTGGAGGAGATGCGGGCGTTCTCCAGCAGCACCCGGGTCCAGACGGCTGGGTGGCGGGCCACGAACCTCCAGTCTCGGCAGACCTCGGCGGCCCGCAGCAGCGTCTTGGTGTCCAGGTAGGTGAAAATGCAGAAGAGCGCTGCCCGCATCTTCAGCACCTCAGGGCTGATCACCTCTCCAGACCTGGACGGGCTGCCCTTGTCGCGACGGCATGGCTTGTAGCCGCCACCCTCCGAGCAGCCTGCAGGTGGAGACAGGGAGGGCTTGTGGCGGACCTCTCACATGCACATCCAAAAACATACACACATTATATACATAATGGCCAGTCTCTGCCGTGTCCCCCCGACACCGACATTAACCCAGACAGGGGGCCACGGGGATGCCAGATCTGCCAGCACACGCAGCTCTGCGATAAGTAACCTGTCTGACCGTGATCTCCTGAAGGCTTTTTTGTGTCTGAACAGTAGGTGTCTCTGCTGAAGGCGAGGGCACAGCCGGCTATTAAAGCATCTGTCATAAATGGGGAAGAATCCATTTTATACCAAACTACATCAGTGATAATTACATAGTAATCAGCACACAGCTTCAGTTCATTAATATTCTTTAAAACTACTTTTTAAAATTAAAATAAAATCTAAGTGATAGTCTTACAGCATTTTAAACCACTTTAATGGTTAATCAAATTTAAGGATTTCGGGGCCCGGTGTATTGATACATACACAGTGTAGCACCGGGCGCTGCAGCACACAGGAAACACTGACGTTCCTGAACATTGTTCATTCGGTCGATCACATATGACAAGTCTAAGAGGCACAAGGAAAAATGTTAAAATAACACCCCTTTAACAGCATTCTGCTGGGCAGTAACCCTACCTCGGCTACGGTAACTCTTTCATGGGGGGGCTCTTCTGCGATTGCCATTAGTTATCACCAATAAAACAGAATACATTTGGCATCTGAAGATAATCACGAAGGGGAATTTTCTGTGCCAACTGCCAAAGGTGGAGGACTAAACCACTGTACCACACATCTGAGAGACAACCTTATAGGAATACCAACTGTGCCTAGTGCTCTGTGGCAGGTGTAACCTGTGCCCAGGCGGTATCAGAGCGCCCTGTGATGGGTGTTACCCATTCCCAGGTTAGTGCTCTGTGGCAAGTGTCACCCGTGCCCAGGTGAGTGCTCTGTGGTGGGTGTTACCTGTGCCCAGGTGAGTGCTCTGTGGCGGGTGTTAACTGTACCCAGGTGACTGCTCTGTGGTGGGTTTTACCTGTGCCCAGGTGAGTGCTCTGTGGCAAGTGTTACCCGTGCCCAGGTGAGTGCTCTGTGGTGGGTGTTACCCATGCCCAGGTGAGTGCTCTGTGGCGGGTGTTACCTGTGCCCAGGTGAGTGCTCTGTGGTGGGTGTTACCTGTGCCCAGGTGAGTGCTCTGTGGCGGGTGTTACCTGTGCCCAGGTGAGAGATCTGCAGCGGGTGTTACCTGTGCCTAGGTGATTGCTCTGTGGCGGGTTTTACCTGTGCCCAGGCGGTAGCCAGCCCGGTTGGTCTCCGAGTGATGCGTGTCGGAGGAGGCCCGCCGCTCTTGCTCCCACACGTCTGCCTCGGATTCGGTGGTGCGAGAGCCCACGTCCGACACATCGCCCTCCTCGCCCTCTGTGCTGTTGCGGTACGGCCGGCGCTGCCAGTTCTGGATGGCCTGCTTACGGAGCCCCCAGCCCCGGGACACCGCGGCGCGCTCGTACCCCCCCTCGCCCTGGCGGCACTGCACGTGGTAGTACTGGGCCTCTGTAAACTCCTCCAGGGGGTGCATCTCCACGCTGTCACTATCGTAGCCCCCGGAGCCCTGCGATGCAGACTTCACCCGTCCGGACGCCCTGTCGTAGGGTTGGGAGTGGGGAGGGGGAGTGTCAGATACACCCTCAAACCCACACCACTTCTCCACGGAGTCCACCACAGCCCTTCAAACTCAACCAGACACTAAAAGGTGGAATCAAATCGCTTTGGATTTGTAGACTGGTCTTAACTTAAAATTCTCTTTTTAATTAAGGAAAGAAAGCGCACGTTAACAAAAAGAAGTGTTATTCAATTTTAAGGCCATAACAAGGCCAGAGCTGAATAATTACATTCCACCCAGAGTCACATGGATTCAGCTACCTCAGTCAAGCTCGGGCTTCTTCATTAAGACAACCTGGAGCTCCACAACGTCGGTAACAGCAATCTGGGTAAATGACATTCCTCAGTGGCTTCCTGCAGCCCACGGCGCATCCACCAGGGGATACGGTCCAGAAACTTAATAATTACTCTTAGATAAAACTTTAAATACTCTTAATGGGACGGCCTGCTTCCTAAACCACGGCGTGCATGCACAACCCTCCATTTGGCACACATGTAAAACTGGATTATGATTTAAATGCTGCCGGTATTCTCACTTTACTCTGAAGATGGCAGATCTGGATATTTTAAGAAAAGCTCTGTAAAGCACGCTTGGGACAGAATTAGAAAGTGGCTGGGTTCAAAGCTGAATAAATCAGCGCACTGATGATGTAGTGGGAGGCTAGTGCTGCTGATGCAGCCTCCGGCCACAGGGGAGCGCCATGCTCCACATGCAGCTGCACTCAAACTCCCCCAAAAAATGCAGGCCTGACTACCCAGACTGGCTTCTGGCTGAGGTTTGGTATCTCCTTCTGTGAAAACACAAAGGGTAACAGAAGCACGACTCCCCAGGTTCACCACAGCGAATACAGATGGAGGGCCTATTTTATTCTATATATTTTTTTAAAATAAAGATTTCACAATTCAAATTTTTTCAATCTGCAGTTGGGGAAATAACAAACCATACTAATTTAACGGATACCGAAAATCATTTGGATAGTCGAGAATTACGAGAATTATTCGGTTAACTCGCGACATTTCAATTAAACCACACAATAAGCCATAGAGAAAATTTGAACACGAGACAGAAATGATTTCAGCGTTTTGGATGTATACGGCCAGCATACGAGACTACATAATGTGCGAAACCGGCGACTGAGATCCTGCTTCTACCCATTTAATTGAATGAACGGTGGTGAGCCTGACATTACAGGTAGACTGGACAATGCTCTGACTGTAATTACAGTCAGTGGTGAGTCCGGAGTGCTGAAACGTCCAGCACACAGGCCCGAAGGTGGCCGGCATAGCCAAGGCGTCACGGTGGACAAAGCTGCTGTGTTAAAACAATGCCTTTTCAGGGCGTGAGTGGACATACTCCTCACTCCGCTCCCTATATTCTGTCCAACCCGTGTTCCAGGCAGAGGCTGCATTTTAAACCCTATGAATAAAGCCTGATTCTGAACATCGTGCCACATCGGTTTGTAGCCACTGAAAAGTGAACCAAATGAATAGCACTAGTAATCACATTACTATATGACTAAAAGTGTAATTCAGCCAAAGTGGAAAGAGAACAACCCACCTATCAAGAACTGACACGGATTTAGTGTGATTTTTACCCACCCTTTCTTCACACTTTCTCTCATTTCCCATGAAATGAACCCAAAAATAGCCTTCCAGCCCCCCTCCCCCTCCTCAGTAACCATGTCTCGTGTCGAATTGTGACGTCATGCGTTATTTTGGCGCAAGAGACAGAAGGCCCCAGGATGCGGCTCTTTCAGTAAAAGGGGATCGGGGGGTAGGCGGTCCTCGGGAGCGTGATGCCGGCAGGCCATCTTTGGTGGGCAGACGGTGAGTGACACACAGACATGATGCGAAACCACATCTGACGGCACGGTGGTTGGGCAGGGGGGCTGGCAGACTGGGATGCCCGTCTGTGCGGCGTGGGAGCTCTCGCCCGTGCCAGTGTGTGGCCGAGGACTGTTGCCCGCGCAAAGACGCACAGCGAGCAAATTTAGCCCAGTTTAATATAGAATGCCCCCCCTTGTGGGTCGCACCAAATGAATATTTCACCAACACTAATCATTCAGTACGCATGCTAATTTAACAGGAAATGGGTCAAGACACCTGTAAATTATTTTAAGATTGTTCTTTCTTCAGACTGAGGGTGGGACAAGATCAAAACTTTGACAACCTGCTAATCGCATTTAATTAAAAAAAGATTTTTGTTTAAGTCTTTTATTTCTTGTGTATTTCTTTTAGAAAAAAACAATTCTTCACAGTTTTGTTAAAAATGACTAGTGGGTGGCCAAAGTTGGGATGTCAAGTCATTAAAATGTTTTGAAGAAAATGCATTTTCCAATAGCTGGTGTAAAGGAAGAAACAACCTGGCTAAGATTTCTGCGTTGGAACTTGAAAGGCATAGAATAAAACAGTTTTCTCTGTAGATGCAGTTTTATAATTTATCCCCAGCAAGGAAATGGGGTTGTTTGGTGGTCCCAGACCAACCCAAACATAGCACATTTAACTGACAAGCCTTGGGGGTAATCGCAACTCACCAGGCCGTTAAACGGATCTTTATTTCCCAAGCTGCAAAACGACCGAGACGAGGCTATAGTCCCTTTTGGACCGGCTGGTGCCGGCCGCGTTCACGGGCCTGTGTGCACAGGACGTGCGCTTCTGCTGGTTTCCCCCAAGCACACTCCTGGGTCACCAGCAGAGCTGTTTCCCCTTCTGCATGGCTGACAGATTTTGTTTCACTCCGTGGAACTTTCAAAGCCATGAAGTCCCAGAGCGAACCTGCTTTCAGCCAACCACGGCCGCCCACCCCCAAATTCAAACGAGACAAACCCCTTCTCCGCTTTTCATCCGTGTTTGCGTTGCAAACAGGGAGATGGTCCGGAGTCACACCCGCCTTCGCCCACACTACCACAGTCACACCTGGGAGTATCGGGTTCGACTCTGGGGGTTTCCACCGGGCAGCCAGCCATTAAAGCAGCCGGTTGAATAGCCGCTCAGGTGAGCCCAAGGTCTATAGCGTGACAGCCCCAGGTCCCAACAGGTGCCTTCCACAAAGCAGCCTGGTTCTGACACGACACGCTTGCCGGGTCACCTGGATGCGGGCCGAGAAATTTCCGCACGTTTTCCACACACGTTTTTGTAGAAATTCAAGCAGTTCTGTTTCGAGGCTCAGATGCCCTATGAATGAGACTACCACATTGCACATGCTCGGCATTCTTGAATGATCTGTCCTAATCATGCCAGAATTGATGCGGTGTAGGATATCGTACGGCATACACCAAATATCTCAGAACTGGTGACTAAAAACGCTCACAAAGAGGGGGAGGAAACTGCGACCTCAATACCACTGTCATCACCACACCTACATAGGAACCCCCTAATGGGAAAAATCACCCCCTAATGAGTGCGTTTAGGGTATGGGACAGGAGAGATGCTCGCTCATTGACTCAGAGAGGTTGGAGACAGGCTGTGAAGTGGGACAGGAGAGATGTGCTCCCATTGAGGCGGGGGAAGGAGGGCGAGGTGAGCACTTACCCTGTGCTGGGCGAAGACCGGCGGTCGGACACCTGGTACATCCCCCTGGACATGCCCGAAACACTGGAGTTTCTCTACAGGAGACAGAGGCCATCGCGGTCAACTACTTTTCTCCCCTCCCTCGGAAAACCATTTATATTCATTTTGTGAGATCTTTAAAAATGTTGAAAATATGAAACAAAGCACTGATAAACTCCAAATGAGTAAACAAACACAAATACAATATAAAATGCAACCCAAAAAAAAAAAATGTGTTAAGATGTAGCTTGCGGAATAAGACGTTTAAAGGTTTCTAAATGGGTGAACATTTCTGTCAGGGTGTGGATGACATGATGCACAAGGGACCATTTCGGGTCACTGCTCACCCAGCGTGCGGCCACAAGCACCACGCTACGTTTGTCTAAACAGCCTCCCCTGACCACTCCTGTTAAACAGAGCTCAATACCACACGCCGCTGTGAGCAGAGAGCCACAACACCCACACTGCGGCGAGAGGCTCCATAAATGTTATCGTCACCATCAAGGTTAGCAAGGCAA
This sequence comes from Hiodon alosoides, assembly GCA_025775065.1. Classification (NCBI taxonomy): domain Eukaryota; kingdom Metazoa; phylum Chordata; class Actinopteri; order Hiodontiformes; family Hiodontidae; genus Hiodon; species Hiodon alosoides. The sequence continues at coordinate 49 of JAOYSI010007026.1, read as the reverse complement.
TGATGTGAATACAATTGGGGGGGGGGGGGGGGGGGGGAATTGTGGAAGG
>JAOYSI010007025.1:0-12406 GCA_025775065.1 Hiodon alosoides | reverse complement strand
TATATGCTTGTCGAAGTACGAAGTGTGAGCTTTCTTCCAAACTAAAGAGATACAGACAAAGTAGAGAGCGCGAGAGCACCAGGAATATTTAAATTATCATGCTTTATAATAAAGGATACAATTATCCAATTGCATGATTCAGCTAAGATAAATTCTTCGTTTCCTGTGTCCGTCCTAATGCAATATATAGAGGATTAAATCCTTGCCCATCCTTGCCCCTGTTAGGATTAACTTCCTCTAATAGCAACCCTATCTTGGGAGGGATTTCAATGATGAAATAGCAATAAAGCAAGCTCCAGCTGGTGCCCAGAGGATTCCAATTTACAGTACCCGTGTGAGTGACCCCACGAGACTGAACGCCACGCTCAGAGAGGGCTCCCATCTGCTGTAATGCTTTCTTGTAACATGCCTGTTTAATCTGGGTATCATACACAGGCAGCGGGTCTTATCACTCCCTAGCAGTGTATTGGTAAGCCTACCCCTAGGGGAACTTTTGTGTACTTGTGAGGCAGCAAGAGAAATGATGGTGGCTGGTGGATGGACTAACCAAGCCTGTCTTATGCTAGGTGGGCCTTGGATGAGCAATTATGCCACTTGCGGGGCTTGGAACCATTGCTTGAAATTGTCTTTCAAATCCATGTCACTTGCACTTAAAGACAAGAAGCCGCAGTTAAGTTGCAGTTTATCTTGATCCGTGTAAAAATAAAGCCAGCGTGTATTCTTTGTAAACTACATGGAGAGAAGACATTTGAAGTGTTATTTTAGTGATTCGTTTTTCTACTTTTCTTTTATCTTGGTAATTTGTGGCTCAGAAAGTCAGTACAGCTTATGTCCTCTTAGAAAGAAGACATTTTTTTGAATTTGGCAATGACATTCCTGGTTCCCAATGTGTTTTTTCAAAAAGTACAGTAGGATTGTTGGGGGCTAGAATGATCTCTTTAACACTGGCCGTGTTACATTCCTTCATAATTACTATGGCTCCATTATATTTTAGATTTTGACATTTTCATTCCAGTCATTTAGCAGAAGCTCATATCCAGACCAATGGACAAAAGTGTCACAGTTTAGGGGTTAACATGAAATTTAAAATACAGAGCTACCATGCCCTATTAAGAAGAGCTGCAAGTAGGTACAAAGACAAATGCTGCTAGGAGAAATAAATGAATTAGAAACAAGATATATAATGAAGACGCAATTCATAGAATTAGCAACCAGTTCCAGGGGGGCAATTCAGAATCATGGTGTTGTCCGAAGAGATGAGTTTTCGATTTCCTCTTGAAGCCAGTAGAAGTCATCCTACAATTTGGGGGATAGTGATGTAAAAAGTGGACTGGTTGACGTTCGGACCAGTAGGACCAATAGGATCCAGCTGTGGCAGTCTGTTTGTAAGCTGAGATGATCATGCAGAGGTAGCCAGAAGCTGATCCAATGACAGCTTAGTTTTTTTTCAGTTTTTTTCAGTTCTAGTCAAAGAGGCTGGCAGGCCAGCTAATAGTGAATTTCATTAGGTCTAGGTGGGAGATCACCAGTGCCTGGACTGAGAGCTGTGTTGATTGCCCTATGTGGAATGGGTGGATCCTCCTGATATTACTGAGGATGAGTCTGCAGGATCGAGCCACTGAAGCAATGTTGTTCTTGAAGGTGGCTCTATTTTGCCTAATGCCTGCTTTTAACTTCTTTAGAAATGTATTTTGCAGGATATAGTTTTTAATATATTATGGATGTATTGAGATACAATGTCCTTAGAAAAAATGTATTTTTAATGATGATGCAGCTTTCAGTTTGCCTGTGGCCTCTGTATTTTTAAAACATTTGGATAGTAGTTTAATGTCAGTAAATCTTCTATATCCAGGCTTAAAACAGAGAATAAATGGAATAATGAAGGGAAATATAGTCAAGGCAATGAAAAATGGGGAACGTCAGAGTGGTTTATGTAGTCTGGGAAAAGACTATGCAGTTATGTAGCTTTAGTTTAGAAAACATGGAATGGAAAACCGACCTATCAGGGACCTATCTGCTCAGCATTCAATTTAGTTTTACAATCACTTCTTGCAGTACAAAAGTACCAGTGACAGCTTATCCTTAATGTATTGTGATCGTCAGTGCCAGGTACGCCCAGCAGACTGTATGAACAAAGCCACTGACATGATGGGAGGATCTCTTCAGGACATAGCTCCTGCAGACTGGACTAAGAAACCAATAAAAGGGCATTAAATGCTGGAGTTTGGAAGATTAGTGAAGGGTTTGTCTTAACAGAAAAGAAGAAGAGGTGAGGAGGAGGAGTAGGAAAAGCAAAAAATAATCGGATCTACCTATTGAATTGGTGAAATGAAGCCCTTGCATTCAAGCATTTAAAATAGCTTTACATTCTTTTTAACAGATCTCATAGACCAGTGGTTCCCAACCCTGTCCTGGAGGACCACATTTGCTGCTTTTTGTTACAAATGAGCTCTTAATTATGTAGATGACCAACAATTTATTTTTTTGGTTAAATTGAGGCTTCAGTTAAGCAACTGAGAGTTTGGTTGGAATAAAAACCAGTAAGGCAGGTGATCCTCCAGGACAGGCTTGAGAACCAATATGATCGACGATCGTTGTTTAGCTCCAGTCATTGTAAATACCAGTCCCTTGTGACCTGTTAAAGTGGTACTGTCAACCGGCTCCTACTTTAAACACATATTTATTCAAAGAAGGTGAACCGGTGGGTGCACCTGAGGACAATCGACTGATGCTCTACTTAGAAATGCTGAAGTGCCTTTTAGAATGGGTTGAATTTTTCTTATCTGCACTGCATCACTAATGTGTGTTAGGCTGTCCCGAGACACATTCATTGTTTAGTAAATTGTTTAGTCATTATCTTAATTGCTTTGACTAGGCAGAATTGCATTTTTTTCTGAGAATAAAAGGCAAAAGTCTGTGTTAATGTGTTTAATTTTATTCATTTAAAGATGAATGGTAATACTGGTTAATCTTTAACATCCCCAATGTGCACTGCTTCCAGCTTGATGCAACATGCTCCCGGCAGTGGGCTTCATTAAATTATTAATTATCATTATTAAATGATTAAGATGCTTAGTAAATCAATACTTAAATGATATAACACAGACAAATATTATATATATAGTGCCCTACATAAGTATTGGGACAGTAAAGTAAAAAATGCTATTTTTGCTGTATAGTTAAGGCATGAATATAAAAAAATGAATATGAGGCAAAAGTATATAGTTTCACTTTTTATTTCTGCCTGTTTCAACACAATTCCAACGCAACACAAATCCCTTGCATGCAATAACAGCAGTGAGTCTGCAACACATTGGCGTCACCAAACCCTTGTTCTTGAGATGCTTTGCCAAGCCTTTGCTGCAGACATTTTGAGCTGTTGCTTGTTTTGGGGAGTTTTTAAATTCAGTCTCCTCTTCAGCAAGTGAAATTAATGTTCAGTCTGATTTATATGAGGAGATTAACTTGGCCTTATGATTACTTTGGTTTAATTGTGAGATCAAAATAATATGTTTTGACAAAGTAGTTTGACAGATCGTATGCACCGAATAAGTTTAGGGGAGAGTTGATGAGAAGTGCATAGCTTTTTAATCGCTCCGGGTGAACTAAAAATGTAGAAGATTTATCAGAGATAAAAACTTGACTAACTTGACTAACAGAAAAAAAGATAATCTGGCTGTCCTCACTCCTAAAGCTGCAAAAAGTTGTTTTCTTCTGTTAAAACGACCTCCAACTCACATTGGGTACTTATAAGGTAAATCTGCAGTTTTTAATGTCTGAGTCACTATATGTGCCTACTGGCCATAGGTCCCAACAAACTATAGGTGCACATAAGATCCAACTAAGGCTTGTTTGCATACGTGTTTCTGGCCTCACGTTGGCTCCTGGATTTTGAACACCACAGCAAAGTACTGATGGCATCACTTCTTGGTGAGAGAGATGCAGGTTTTTTTGGACTGTTGTAGCACACTTGTCCACCACTGCTCGTCAGTTTCGCCTCATAATCAATGCCTATGCATAGCCTTAAAGCTGCTACAGCTCTTTCTCTGCTCAGGCCTCAACTTTTTCTCTGTCACGGGGTGCCCTAAATCCATCCTATTATTCTTCTTTGCATGCTCTGTTGGACCATGGCCCAGTCACAATGGGTGTGTTTAAAGATGCTCTTGTGCTAAGCTTTCAGACTTAGAGGAATAGCATTTGCTTTGATTTCTGGACAGAAGCCAAAAAAACCTTCATCCTTTTTCATGTCTGTGATTGTTCCTTGCCTATTGTTCCTTTTCTTTCAGGAGAACCACTTGATTGACGTTAGCAAGGAACTATTTCCCTGTTTTCCCTCATTAGGGCAGATGGTTTATCCATTCCTGCTGGAAAAAAAATGTTCTGCTTTTTCAGCTTTTATAAAAAGTGTTTCCAATAGTATTTATCTATTAAGTCAATGAGAGTAGCATGAAGAGTTTTGAAAACTATGGAAACAAGTCCACTGTTATGGAGATCATTTGACAAGGCTTTTTGGGGAAATTGATACTTTTGTCCATGTTGTTCTCCAGCATTCATTATAATTAATTTTTTTAAGACGGACACAAGATCTTAGAAGATTTTTCTAAGATCGGGCCAATGCCTTTGAAGAACAAATAATCAAAAACTTCTATATGAATTTTTGGCTGTGAGAGTCAGCCATTTTAGTATTAAACGGCCTTAAGGTAATGTGAAGCTTCTGGGCATGCATAAATATTTCCTTAGATGCAAACCATTTAATCTGAGATGCTACTATCAGCAATTTTATTTTTTGCTAAGTTTTTCATTTACAAACAGGAAGGCAGTAATTTATTGTGGCCGGGCTTAAGTATGATGGAGGACATACTCAGACAGGGCAAGGACTGCAATCTATTCTCGGTTTTTTCAGCAAACTTTCCACTTTTGTCATTGTTATGGAGTATAAGGGTGTTAATGGACTCCCTTATATTTCTCCGGTTATCGTGAAGGACACAGGCCAACTGAACATTTATTTGGATCCTGCTCGCGGCACTTTTTTGTGGCGTTTTCTTCTCTTCACAAGGGAGCTGTGCCTCTCTAAATCAAAGTGTAACAACATAATTTATCTCCAGCCTTCGATGGTTCCTTTCAGCTGACTTGCTGAAATAACAACAAACATAAATTTGCCACATTTAAAAGTCTGCCTGCGTTTGAGAAAGAACATTATGTTATGAATCAGTTTGTAACCAGCAGGGTATGGTGCAAGGCCTGGAGAGGCAAACTAATTTATTTACAGCTATAAAGATGTGTTCATGGAATTTATTTTCACCCTCGCGTGGGATCTTACACTGTTACCAACCCCTTGGTTGAGCAATCTTTAAATAATCTTTAAAGAGTGTTGTCAGAGGCAATCTGCGTCTTATAAACTCATCTGTTATATTCCACATTCCATTGAGTACATTGTGTGCCATGGGGAGCGTAATATCAGACTTACTAAAGACAATATTGGTTTTCCAATATTACCAAGATTTTAGAAAATTAAATAACTGTATTTTATATTTTATATTGATGGCCCTGGATGCACTGTGGAAAAGGGGCATGAAAAAGAAATAATACATTGAAATGGTATTTTCCTAATATGTTTGTACCAGTTTCTTGTTATTTATTCTCAGTATGAAAAAAAGCCTGACTTTGTCTTATGAAATTGAATATGTAATAAAGTACAAATTCAAAGTAACTGGTAACTCAGCATACAGCTATCTTGCACCCTAGACACTGGATTGACCATTGAATTAGTACTGAAGTTTTAATAAAGGACATACCCGTGTTTATTTCCGTAGTGAAGGATATATTTTAATTTTGGCTGAGTTAACCAGGATAGCTCTATTATTAATTATTATTGATTATGATTAATCGGTCATAATAATAATGATAATGATGTCATCTAAACTTTAAGTATGTACACTAATAAACCATGTTGAGAGTTTATTTATTTATTTATTTTAACTTGGTAGGACTTTAAAATACAGTGCACAAATAACCAGGAAATAATCAAGATAGTTTTATGATTTATTTTTATATTATTTGATTTTTATGTTTCCAGATTATTCCAACTGTTTGACCATGCAATGGAAAATTGCAATCTTAGTTTAAAACTATGCTGATTTCTATGTTTTTACCTTGTTATTCCAATGGTAGTTACCGTGAAAGAATAGGGACTACCACTGGTGTGCCCTTACCATGTAGTTCTTTAAGTAGCATTACATTGGTTATTTATTTATTAGCTACATACTGTATAAAGCCTACTGTCTGTTTAGACCAGTGGTCTTCATTGCAAGGCCCGCGTGCCGCTGGCGGCCCCTGGTGGCCTTCTGTGTGGCCAATGACGTGCCCCCCCGACAATACAAAAAACATCATATTCTGTCTTGTGGCGGCCCTCACGCTGATGTCTAATTGCCCAAAATGGCGCCTGTTAGAAAATGAGTGAAGAACACTAGTTTAGACTATTATGTTTTAGGGCAACGGTTCATTATTTAACTGAAGTCAAGATTATTATTATTATTATTATTATTATTATTATTATTATTATTATTATTATTATTATTATTATTTAGTAGTAGTAGTAGTAGTAGTAGTAGTAGTAGTAGTAATAGTAGTAGTACTGTTAACTATGAATCTATTATTATTTTAAAAATATGTTCATTATTTGTTTTGGTGCATGAATTTTATTATCAGCTTCTTTGTATGCATAAAAAGTCATCATTGTTATGAGTTATACTTTATGTATGTGTGTAAAAAACACATACATAAAGTAGTTATTATTCAGACATGTATTTTATTACTAGTTTTACTTTGTGCATTTACCAAAGAATTTTGACTATACAGGAGCATTTTTTTTCTTTTACAACTATTTGTAACTTGCTTTTTACTTTTTCAAATATGACCCTTTTAACTTAACATCATGTTCAATGATTATTTTTCTACTTAAATACAAGTTTGAAGTTCCAAAATTACAAATGATTGAACCCAAAGTGGTCATATTTGTGACCAAAAGTGGTAATTCCCCTTAAGGGGTAAACCATTAAACTGAGATTTAATTAAAAAGCAGGCCCTTCTAATTCAGAAGGATGCGTAGGTTTTGCTCAGGCTTTTTGGCTTCATTTAAATGTCAACATGTCCTCTTTTTAGGCTACTATTTCCTTCTTAAGATAATTTTAACATTGTGATTTGAAAGGGAAATACAAAAATAGACAGTCATCAGTTAGTATAATAAAGAGTAAATTCACAAATTACTTCCCCATCACATAAAATAAAATCTGTGCAAAAGTCAAAGGGAGAAGAAACACTCCTGGAAGAATTCATTTCAGAGAAAGAAAACCTTTGTTTGATAACTTTCACTACCAAACAATAGACTGTGAGAATATAAATTGACACTAAATCAGGGAGTTGCAACCTTTTAACTGTTATTACCATAAGCCAGTCCCAAATATTTCATATTTCATATTTAAATAAAATATTGAACACCTACCGTGTAATAAATATGGAAATTGCATTTATTTTAATATGATAATTTTCTTGAATCAAAAACGTCTTTTCTTAAACTTAAACAAAAAGGTTTATAAAACAAATCATTTTTTTCTGTGGAAACAAAAGTATGTACAAATTAGACAAACAGTCCTCAATTTGTCTAATTTGCTGTCTAATTAGTAATCATTTATATCAAGGGTAAATTAATCCCTGCTTTAACTCAGTTAAGGGGATCATTAAAATTAGGTATTAAATTAATTAGATAGATCTTCAGGGGTTATTTTGGAAATCCCCACCCCATATAAAGATCAGACAAGTTTGGTCTTCACCATACTGATTTGTGGAAACAAATCATGCCATGAAACATTTCCAAGGATGTGGGACTCAACCAATGATGTCAGACTGTCTTCAAATGGAGAATGTTCAAGACCACAGTAACTCTGCCCAAAAGTGGCCAAACTACCAACAAAAAAACCCCCAAAAAATTGTCTTTATTAATTCTCAGATAAATCTTCCAACGTCTCTTTTGCAACTGAATTAAATCCCAGATGTTGAACACGGTTCATGGTACTTGCTTGCTCCCTCCCACGTGATAAAAAAAGTTGCCTTATCACAGTTTTTGCCAATTATTTAATTGAATAAATTACAACAGTGTCATCAGAGGCCCCAGGTCAGCTTACCCACTGGCCTGTATGATCTGGCTATTACCATAAAAGCACATTCATTGGACTTCACTCTCCTTAACTCAAGGAGACTTAGGTGGTTACAAGTTGTTATAAGTTTCGGTTTCTCTGATTGGCAAAAACCGTGATTTAGCGAACATAATTTTTTAATCCGGCCATGCCCGTGAAAAAAAAATAATGGAGTCGGTGCTGGAGGAGATGGAGAGCCCAGATGGCACCAGCATGCTTGTAATCGGCAGCTCCTGTGGAGCTGTACACTGAACGAAGTGCGGCCTTCGGTGATTGCACATTGTCTGGGGTAATTTCATCGCGATTATGGAAATGCCTCACCATCAGGTGTTCCGCCGCACGGCGGTCCTGCTTTATCTGCAGAATCTCCTGACAGCCACTCCCAGTTCTGTCATGCGGGGTAGAGAGCCCACGAGGAGCAGGTAATTATCCTGTAAAGAAGCAGGGAATGGTACCCTTCCATAAAGACAGGTGCTCATTAAATCATTGGCCTTTTCCGTATGACCGCTTTGCATGATCTATATCCTGTCGTGACCATTTATGCTGAATTTTCCCTTCTCCAAAAAGAGTCAGAGAATAACTTTGTTTCTCTGCTGTTGTTTTTCTCCAAGGCTATGATAAAGATGTTTTTAAAATTAACTGATGACTGGAAACCTATTTTGTCCTTCTGTAGAAAAAATAAAATAATGAATGCTGTCTGCTGTGAGACAGCAGGAGGGTGAATTACTCTGCAGAATTGCAGGACTTTCACTCCTAATGGCACAGCACCATGCCTAACTCAAACCACCAATAAATCAAGCCATCCCATCCTATAAGGGTAAAAAAAGTACTCTTTCATTGTGACTTAAATGTGCATGTAAAATTTTGGATAGCTAAATACAGCTAAAAACAGCTAAATTCAACTCAGTGCTGAATTATCCTGTGGAGCTGTGTGGGCAACAGTCAACCCGGAAAGGGCGCAAGCAAGTGCCCAAATCACAACCGTATTTGGTAAAGCACCCCTGACAGCGGCCCAGGGTCAGTTACCTGTTACCTTCCCACGTCAGCTGGCTGTAGGCAATTGGGGCATAAAAGGTAGTCTGGCCAGACCAGTAGGGAGAGCGATGAAGAAGTGTTGGCTGCAGAATTGTTAGTTAACTACTTTAGAATCTATTTACCCACTGATTGAATAGAAATATTGTTGTTATTGTTATTTGTTATAGTCCATGCATTTTTACTCAGCAATCTTTTTAACTACATCAGATGATTCCCTAAAAACCTGGCAGCACATTTTCCACATTTTTCTATTTAAAATTGTGAATGACAACCATGAAATTACTAATGTCTACCACTTGGTGGCTTTGCAGCAGCAGACCTGCAAAATTACAATAAAATGTTAAGACTTTCTTCATTTTTGTGAATCCGAACTCTCCCTAAAGAGCTGTAATTTATGCCCATGGCAATGCAGTTGGGACCCCGACTCGTTTGCTGTTAAACACCAACCAATTGTGTTCTGGAAGGGCATTCATTTTGCTAATTTTGCCTTTGCTAAGCAATTGGCTTATCTGTAGGTTTGTTCTGAGGGTTCGCAGGAGTCAGAACTAGCAGGGAGGTGGGTGGATGTACAGCAGCTGGGAGCAAAGGGAAGCATGACGATGCAAGGCAACCGCAGATAGACGAAACAAAAACCGCATTGGCCAAGAACACCAGGGTTTACATTACTTTAAGTTCCTTAAGTTTGATCGTCTTTGCAGATGCTTTAACCAAAGCTACTTAGTATATAACCATTATATAGTTGGATATTATGCTGAAGTAATTCAAGTTAATGACTGTAGAAGTATGAAAATGAAACTCATTCAGGTTTGTGACTGTCAATCTGTTATATTTCCTCTCTACTCTGCCCCCTACTGATCACTCTCCAGAACACACAATATTGCATTTCCCCATGAACACATAACTTCATGTGTTCACCAGGTTTCTATACATCTCAGGAGGGATTATGTCCCATTCCTCTTTGCAGATCTTCTCTAAGTCATTAAGGTTTCAAGGCTGACGTTTGGCAACTCGAACCTTTAGCTCCCTCCACAGATTTTCTATGGGAATAAGGTCTGGAGACTGGCTAGGCCACTCCAGGACCTTAATGTGCTTCTTCTTGAGCCACTCCTTTGTTGTGGGTCATTGTCATGCTGGAATACCCATCCACGACCCATTTTTAATGCCCTGGCTGAGGGAAGGAGGTTCTCACCCAAGATTTGGCGGTACATGGCCCCGTCCATCATCCCTTTGAAGCGGAGAAGTTGTCCTGTCCCCTTTGCAGAAAAACACCCCCAAAGCATAATGTTTCCACCTCCATGTTTGACGGTGGGGATGGTGTTCTTGGGGTCATTGGCAGCATTCCTCCTCCTCCAAACACGGCGAATTGAGTTGATGCCAAAGAGCTCGATTTTGGTCTCATCTGACCACAACACTTTCACCCAGTTCTCCTCTGAATCTTTCAGATGTTCATTGGCAAACTTCAGACGGGCCTGTAGATGTGCTTTCTTGAGCAGCGGGACCTTGCGGGCGCTGCAGGATTTCAGTCCTTCGCGGCGTAGTGTGTTACCAATTGTTTTCTTAGTGGCTATGTTTCTAGCTGCCTTGAGATCATTGACCCGTGTAGTTCTGGGCTGATTCCTCACTGTTCTCATGATCATTGCAACTCCACGAGGTGGGATCTTGCATGGAGACCCAGACCGAGGGAGATTGACAGTTGTTTTGTGTTTCATCCATTTGCGAATAATCGCACCAGCTGTTGTCACCTTCTCACCAAGCTGCTTGGCGATGGTCTTGTAGCCCATTCCAGCCTTGTGTAGGTCTACAATCTTGTCCCTGACATCCTTGGACAGCACTTTGGTGTTGGTCATGGTTGAGAGTTTGGAATCTGATTGATTGATGTGGACAGGTGTATTTTATACAGCTAACAAACTGAATACTCTTTTCTCTCACTGTATATAGGTACAAACTATTTCTTAAACAAACTATTATTTTTATTATTTGACTATTCCTGGTGCTTCTGTAATGGTTGTCCTGGGCTTTTTATTGCCACATACCTCTGTTCAGTTCTGACAAACACTGAGACATATATGTAACAGGCCTCCACTGATTATCCTCTTGATGTTGTGTGAGGAACAAACTAAAATGGAAATGCCTCACCATCAGGTGTTCCGCCAAAACTGAGCAAAATGATAAAACCTTTGTGTTTGCCCCCACTCTGTACTGTGCTAGCACTGCCTGGACTTAAGTCAGTCTTTATGCAGGAATGATTCCTGATGGATGTGGACCCATGTCAATTAATTTTGCAATGAGATCCCTCAAAGACTTTGCAGTGTCAGTGAAGTGAGTCACGAATTTGCAGACAAATGTGGCCATGCCAAGAAAGTAACATATGTTTGTAACATTTTGAGATCTGGGAGCATGTCTATAATGGCCCAAACCTTCTCTGGATATGGTTGAATCACAGCTGTGTTGAACTTGAGACCCATAAAAAGGACCTGAGACTGAGAAAACTCACATTTTTCTTTAAGAGTCAAGCCAACCTCCTGCAGCCTGTTCAGCACCACTATCAATCTTTGATAATGCTGTCAGTTGGCCTGCCAACAAATCAGCATATCTTCAGCATGGAATATAAAACTTTCAAGTCCGTCCAGAATTTGTGAGAATTTTGGAAATGTGTTTGCAAAAAATGTATACAAAATCTGCCTAAACGTATTACAAAGGTGGTAAGCTCCCTGCTTTCTGGTGTCAATGGTGTTTGCCAAAAGCCTTACCTTGCGTCTAACTGAGAGAACACCTTTGAGTTAAGGACTGTTCCACTGCTCCCTACTGTTCACTCCCCAGAACCCATTAGTAACTCACTAAGTTCCTGTGACTGAAACCTATTCTCCAGATTCAGGGGTCCAGGGCTTTAGCCACTATAAAACCCAACTCTGCAGAAACCTGGCGGGGATAGTAAATTGATATCACCCCCAACACCCCAGCACCAGCTAGTATTACATGGCATTGGATTAAGTGAACTTGGGCCTGAGGATCATCCTCCGGGTATGGAATGACATGGATAAACATGCTGAACTTGCAACCATCCTCCCCCTCCCTCCAAAATCCTCCAATACAGACAGACAGACACACACACACACACACACACACACACACACACACACACACACACACACACACACAAACACACACACACACACACA
>JAOYSI010007024.1:0-12408 GCA_025775065.1 Hiodon alosoides | reverse complement strand
ATAGTTGCTTTATTTGACGATCTTTGACTGATTCAAATTAAAATACGCCCTTCATATTTTTCTTCTTCCGTGCTGTGGCCTATATGACATGTTTGCAGTATTTCTACTCTTAGTCTTACTTTTTGTATGTTGTTGAGTATTTCTGAAAATAGTTTCCAGGAGACAAATGTGAATGGATATGGTGGGTTGAGACAAAATACGTTTTCCCGAACAGTCTATTTCCAAATTCTCTGTGGATGCAACATATTTACATTTATATTTGGTGGTCACAAGCGACACAAAAAGTTGTAGTTCTTTGGAAAAAAAATTATACGTAGTGTACCCGCATGAATAATTAAAATATTAATTATTATATAATCTATATTGGAAAATATACAGCAGTATATCCAGCATCCACTCTTTTAACAAAGTGCTGCAAAACTCACTGTTTGCTATGGGTAATTATTACGTAGGGCATGCACAAACGTGGCCGGATGAGTTATTTCCTGTTTATATTACGATCTGATATAACGCATTTTGACCTATGTCCGTATATTGTGTGTTAATTTTTGAAAAGCCTGTCACTTGTATATTCTAACTAAAAGATATTTAGTTAGAACTAAAAACGACTAAAAAACACCCCACGTTATTGTTTTTTTGTTTTTTTAACGTTATTCAAATACTCGTAGCACTATAGTACAATTTAAAATACTTTAATTCGTTTTAACACTGAGCTGAGCTGAACACATCTGTAGGTCTATATGACATTGTGACAAACAGGGACCGTGTAATTAGTCTTTTTTGGAGCATCAGAGCTTTCATCAGTATATCAGTATGCTAATATACTAAACACGTACCTATGCTTAAGTGAAGTTGCAAAGTGGAATTTAGGATTCACTCTTATATACGAATAATATGTTTGCACTCTAGCGCCCTCATCCTTTGAGAAAAATAATAAACTGACTGGACTAGTTTCACAGACAGATTCTACGGTGTGTATAACGGATACTGCACCGATACCGATAGTGAACTCTACAAATGGCATAGGTTGTAAGATATATCAAATGAATATGGCAAGGGCATAGTATCAAGGTTTGATAAGAACCTTACTTGGAATTTAACGTACTTTTAAATTACACTTTAATTATTCAATGTCAGGTCTTTGCTGTGCCCCAAATGTTATAGAAATTAACGTCTCGTATGTTTTAGAGCTGAGTTATTTTATGAAAGGTCGGCTCACTGAGGTTATAATTACTAAAGGAAAACTGTAATGCCCGGTAAACTGTGGTAACTATTATAATGTGCGTATATTCCTGTGAGCTCAATTACATGATTAAACCTACTTCATGTCGGATTTTGTCGCAGAAATTACCGTTGAAAGTTAAGCAAGAAGTTAAGCACAGAAGTTAAGTAAATCCCATCAATGTCTTCCATAACTAAGTTTTGGTCGCTTAAACTAACATTAATGTCAAATTAATTAATATCCTCAGCATCGGGGGAAAAAAAACATCGTTATAGTAGGAATACAATTGTGAAAATCCGCTATCGAGTATAATTAGGTTAAAAGTAAATCGGAATTCATTGCTAATTCGCTTCATGGCATAGACGAACCTGAAAATGAAGCATTTTTGATCCTCTGGCACCATCAAGTGGTGACAACCGCTACATTACTGTTACGAATAGATTACTCCTTGAGTTGTGATTAAACAAGATGCACAACAAATTATTTCAAATAATTAATTTGTCTTGGTTTTCTTGGCATGCCATATTTACAAATGTTGCAAATCTGTGGCCAAAAATGCACACTTGACATCTGATGTGAAATAATGAGATTAGAAAAAGAAAATCAAGTACTCTCACAGAAACAAAACAATACTGACTACCTGCAGATAGGTGCTTTGTGTGCACTAGCAAAGCAACCAGTTTTTAAAGATTGGGTTGCCTACCCAGTCAGAGCCGGTCCTGACCTCCCTGGGGCCCTAAGTAAAATTCTACTAAGGGGCCCTCCTACCTGACCTGTGAGCCATGTAAACCATGACACGAGGGGGAGGCGGGGCCCTTGCGTAATTTGCAGGGCCCTACGCAACTTGCGTAGTGAGCGTATAGGGCCACTCGGCTCTGTACCCAGTGGCAGTGCAAGGAGATGGGTACTCTATACAATCCAGCCTTTTGCAGCGCCAGGGAACTCAAAGGCTCCACAATCAAGGGGCTGATGGTTGCAAATACTGGGAGTCTTTGTTTTTTGCCCGTTCAGTGTGACCAGGCTCAGGCTTCCATAAGATGAAAGCCCAGGAAATGAACACACTGACCAAGAATGTTTCTGATGAGTCTATTCACCTTGACTGTTTTTGTATGCATCCATTTTTAATGGCTGACGATCTCATGTACATATTGAGGACAATGGTTCTCCTGAGAAACCTACCTTTGTATTAGATGCAGAAGAGAAGAACTTCAGAGGTAAGCTACTTTGGTTTCCCATGGGGTCTGCATGTCAATATTTATTCCATTCTTTATTTTATTAAAGCTTATGTGGAATTCATATTCAGAAATCATTTAACTGTACAAAGCCCTGCCAACTGATTTGTGCCATTGCAGTAAAATAGCAATATTATAAAATAGCAATTATCACAATTGATAGGGGAAATTGCAGGATCTTATTTGTGAGAGAACAGTCTGTCTACCAGGGGTGGATCATGTTTGTTGTTGTGGTTTTGGAGCAGCATCTAAATAGTGTCAAATAATTCCCCATTTTTAAAAAAGGCATTTTATACAAGCAAGGTCATGTACACTCAGTGGCCAATATTTTAGGTACATCCCCACGTTCACGAAATGAATCGTTCCAATCGAAAGTGTGTCACATGGCCGTGTCTTGCTATATAAAGCTGGCAGACAGGTTACTGTCCGACTGAACATTAGAATGGGCAAAAAGAATTACCTAAGTGACACTGAGCTTGGTATGATCATTGATTCAAAGTGCAGATTCCGGTATCTCAGAAACATCCTGGGCTTTTCGCATATAACAGTGGTAATGGCTTACTGTAAATGGTGCGACAAACGTAAAACGTCCAGTCAGCAGCATTACAGAAAACTGCTTTTTGATGAGAGAGGTCGAAGGAGAGTGGCCAGAATCGTGCAAGCTAGCAGGCGGGCAGCAAACAGGCAAATAACGGCACAGTAACACATTAGCGTGGAGACTGGTATCTCAGAATGCACCACTTGTCGGTCCTTGTCACGGATGGGCTATAGCAGCAGACGACCACACCAACACCAGCTAAAAACAAGAATAAGCGGCTCTAGTGGGCATATGATCACCAACACTGGACAATACAGTGGAAAAACATTGCCTGGTCCAACAGATTCCGGTTACTGTTGCGTCATGCCAATGACGGAGTCAAGATTTGGCGTAAGCCGCTTGAGTCCATGGACCTATCCTGCCGGGTGTCAATAGTACAGGATGGTTGCAGTGTTGTAATGGTGTGGGTAATAATTTTCATGCACAGTAGGTCCCTTAATACCAATTGAGTGACGGTTGAACGCCACAGCGTTTCTGAACATTGTCCCAGACCAGGCACATCCCTCCATGGCTATCCTTCCAGCAGGATAATGCACCATGTCACTAAGCACATGTTGTCCTAGAATGGTTCCAATGAACATGACAGCCGGTTCAGTTTACTTGAGCATCCTGCACAGTCCCCAGGCCTCAACTTCAATAAAGATTCAACAGCCTCAATAAAAACTCTTCTTGCAAATGCACTTTAGATTTTAAACTTTGAAAAAAAATTTTTTTAAACATTTTATTTTCTGTTGAAACAAGTTCTCTTTTTACAAAAGAAATACAGAAAGTTTTGTAATCAAAGGAATTGCCACCGACTATTAAATACAACTGTAAAGAAAGCTTAGTATGAATTATATAAAAAGAGAACTGTTAATGCAGGGATGAATGTGAAGAAAAACACCCAGTGCCACTGGTGTTTCAAAACTTACAGTACTGTAAAACAAAATAACACAAATACGTTTCTCAAAGCTTTTTATTACTAGGTCAGATGTTTATATACAGGGGTGTCTTAGAAGTGCTCTAAGGAATATAAAAATGAAACTGTTTTTATCAAAACATCTTGTAGCACAAAAGGCAAATTCGTTTTTTATCAGAATTTACAACAAGGTCGTCTCTAGCAGCACACAATTGCAATTACTCACAAGTGGCAAATTATTTGCCAGAAAAATAAGCATGTTAATGTGCTCGTGGGTGAGACGGTTTCGTCTTTGAAAGTTTTCGTTCTTTCAAACACCTACATTTTGGACGTCCACCTATCCACCGATATGTTGCTACTTGGGCAGTACTGTTATTACATTTTCTGAGAACGCGCAGCGCAGGAAAGTTAGCTTCTACCGGTAAATGCAAAAATAGTTTATATTGTTTTAAAGCACACAATTAAGGTGTTGTTTTGAAGTCTTTAAAAAAATGACACACCGAAAAAACACGATATGTAACGAAAAAATACGATATATCGATATATACATATATTTTTACCGCGATATTAGGTATCATACTTTTAGTATCATGATATTTCGATATAACGAAACACCGCGGAACAAAAACGTAAACCGTATGACAAGGTTCGATTATGTTTGAATTTAGTCTCGTGGGATAACCTTCCTAGTTTATCGTACTTGGCAACGAGTCCACAAATCCGAACGCCTGTAGGTCACACGTGCCTGGTTTTAATGAGATGGACGAGGAAAATAGTCCGGCGTTGATGCTTTGCGACTGTATGCCGTTCACAGATAAGGTAACACACTATAGGAGGCGATATTATCTGTTAGTACGTATCAGCATTTTTTTTTTAACACGGTTTTTTACATATTTATCTTCGCAATACACATTAGGATCAGGATTGGGCGTTATTCCACTCCGTGGTAACTTTCAGTTGTTCACTTGCATATTGCGTTTTATTTCAATCGTATTCGGTGAAGTGAAGCCAGGGGACACTTAGGTGAGAGGGATAATTATATTGCTTAATAGTTCTATGATAGTACAATTACTGGCGCGGTTTTTAACACTGCAGACTTAAACTTATCTGTACTTTCCTGCCAACATTTATTTTGTAACTTTAGAAACAAATGACACAAGACCATTGTTATTGGAAATATCTGACCATTATTACCAGCAACACCAATGTCCACCGTAACGCTATAGTACAATTTCATACGAAATACTGTTTGTGCAATGCAGTGCAGTCCAATGCTACGGTCATTATTAGTGATGCTAATGTTTTTCTAGTGAATCCCTTCAGTGGGTGGAAACGAATTAGTTTCGTTATTTAGAACACCTGTATTACTACTCTTAATTGTACACGCGTATGTCTGACTAGAAATTTAGTTCTTGAGTTGGCTTGCTTCCCTTTCGTGCCATTAACTTTACAAAATGGAGTGAAGATATTTTCAATTTTGTGTTACGTTACGACAAGGACTGCTGCACTGACCCCAACTAAGCATTATGGTTGATGGGACACGCCATTTTTCGTTACATAGTCGTAGAACTTAAAATGTTTACATTTCTGTGCAATATAAGGACAATTTCACAACGTGGGCTTAACTTTGCTAGGATTTACTGTGACATTATAATGCTATGTGGATTTAAAGTATCTGATGTTGAGTCCCAGTTTAGACAAAACGTCTAAACGTACTGATGTCATATCATGGTTTTTCTCTGAAGTATGAAATGTTAACATTTAACATTTTTACTGGCAACAAAAAGGCAGAAATTGATTCTTTCTCAATTATTTACAGGTTTTCACAATGTCTGTTGACTGGTTTGGGTATAGCTATGCAGCCATTGTTGCATCTGGGGGAGTCATGGGTTATGTCAAAGCAGGTATGTGACATGAAATTATATTTGTTGATTTTGAAACTGAAAGACAGAAACTGCAAATGTGCATGGAACAGAAAATGGCTAATAATGCATTTGGTTTATTTCCAAGTATTTCTGTTCTACCTCTAACCACATGACGTCTTGTGATTTTGTTGTATTGGTTTTGTAAGAGATTCCATTTCAGATGTGCTTCATCTTAGATATTTTAACTTCCACCCAGGCAGTGTGCCCTCCTTGGCTGCAGGGCTGCTCTTTGGAGGCCTGGCTGGATTTGGTGCTTACCAGATTTCTCAGAATCCAAAGAACGTTTGGGTTTCTCTAGGTAGGTGGAATTGTGCCCATACTTATTTTACTTTGTGATATAAACTAACCCATCTATACCTACAAATAATTTATATAGAATGAATTTAGCTGTAAAGGTTGGGTCGAGTTTAGAATTGTATAATTCACTCTGTTATCGCTCTGGATAAAAGTGTCTGCTTAGCAAATTACTAGTAGTGGTATTTAATACCAATAATATCAGTCAAATAAAGAATGTAAGTCTAGAAAAATAAATATTACTGTCAAAATGATCAGACGCCAGTCAGACCATTACAAGTCTGACTGCTGTATCGTTAGTGCTATGTAAAGGGATTTGAAAAGCATTTTAGTGATTATGTCGAGGAGAGGCTGTTTAGCACTGGGCTTGAAATGAGTCTGGTTCTTTCGTCCTTACATTAAAATGCATGCAGTTAGTGTACACCATGAAATTACCCATTCACTTCATACTGTCTTGCATTTTATTTGTTGCCTTTTTTTCTAACAGCTACCTCTGGGACCTTGGCCAGTATCATGGGAATGAGATTTATTAAAAGCAAGAAGTTAATACCCGCTGGACTCATTGCTGGGGCAAGGTAATCGAAAATCTTACATTGTTCATTTGAGTACAGAGGACAGTAAAAAAACTAAGGGAACATTGTTTGAAATTTTAAAATTTGTTATAAGTTGTGAACGTATTACCTTTTTAAAAAGAAATATCAGTTGTGCCAAAACAGATCTCAAATGCCAGGATAAAGATAAAGTATTACCAGTACTAACTAAAATTATTGTAATAGTTTTTATTTGTGATTTAATGATGTATAATCCTGCTGTACCTAATAATTTGATCCTTTTTTACAGTATTCTTATGGTGGGAAAGATCGGTGTGGGCATGTTGCAGAAACCCCATGAACCATAATGGACATTTCATAAAGCCTTCCTCAAGCTGTAGTGTGAAATCATGTTTTGTTTTTGTCTTGATTCCTTCTGATTGACACTGAAACTACTCGTCCTGTATACAAACCATGGATCCTATTTTATTTATATATATATATATATATATATATTTAGAACGATATGCATTTATACAACTTATTGTAAATTAAAAATCATATAATTGTATGAAGTATGGTCATTTCTTGGGTTTTATGGCTGCTGTTGACACTCATTCATGAGTTAAACCAGTCTAGATGTATGTTGACTGCAGATGCATCCTTACCCTCAATCCCAATGTAACTTTTGAAACACAAGACCATCATTGGATATATCTGATTCCTATAACCTGCAACACCAATGTCCATCGTTGCTAAACAAACAAGATGCCGATTACAATGTAAAGCTGCTCATGGAGTTCAACAGGGTCACTGAGCCTCAAGAATGCACACTGCCTATGTGGGAGTTTACCCATGAAACAAGGGTAAAAATCTTAGATTACACATTGCCTGTTGGTGTATGTGTTTTGCTGTCTAGTCTATTCTCCTGTACATTGATTCAATGTGATGTACTCGTGACATTCCAAAATTGGTTCTACGTCTCCTATAGTTTGGTCCTGGTATCCTTACTCTTCCTCACCACATTGATGATATGTAGCCCCCCCGCCCCCCTTTTGGTTTGGTATTTTTTACACAATACCCATATGCTTTTAATTTGACATACCAGCTGAACTATACTTTTTGTTCTACGCTTTTACTGTTGTCTGTAAAATTTGATATAACCAATGTTTGCACTGATAAACATGTAGCCACTGGTGCTCGAGCTCTGATAAGGATGTATGCATGCAACTGCCCCTCCAAAATGCAATGCCTTATTTTCAGGACTAACAGTCAGTGGCCTTGGTTCAAAACTGAAAGCTATTCCTTCTTGAATGGTATTTATACATGGGAATTTTCTGTATATAGTTTTGTCACCCAGAATACAAAAAATAAGAACTCATTAGAAAGAGTGCCATAAATGCAGAAAGGGTTGTAGCACTTTGTGACGTCACTGGTATGTGGCAGTTTTTCACCTCTTTACATTGTTTTGTCCTTTTTCTTAATGAGAACTAGGTATCATTAGTGCTTGTAATGTGTTTTATCTGAATAACCTCACTTTGCACTGTCTGTATGCTTGTAATGAACTTAATGTTTAACGGGCTAAAGTTATTCTTAAATCCCAAGGCTTTAAAGTGATGGACTGGATTATTTGATTGACACGTTTTTACATTTAAATTTAAAAGGGATAAGGTAACGTGAAAAGATTGATCGTTTCAAATATAGTTCACCAGTAGATGGCGGAATACTACCGAGTTTTAATGTCCGGTATGCGGCGCATTATTATATCTGAAACAGCACGGAAGAAAGCTTGCCGTGAATGCTGCAGGTATTTTGCGGGTTTACTCAATAACATGTATAATGTATATACGATATTTATTGCTGCAGACATAATTTCAGGCAACATAATATACAGTTTTTTTCCACCAGTACATTTTGTTATTTGACTTTTAAAAATGTTTATTTAAACAAGTAAAATATTCAGCTGTTTATACGTTTGTTTCAAGAGTTAACATTAATCTTAGATCAATTTTAATATTGTGTATATTAGCTGAAGCCATATCCCTTTTCCAGGGTAATTTACAAATTGTATAGACAACAAACTTTAATTAGGATTAAGGATGAAAAACGGCAGTCACGGCAACCTCGAAGGAACTTGTACCGAGATAAACCCTTTCATGGCGGCCAGGCGAAGCTGCTGCTAAAATATGCAGTTGCCTTCGTGGATCATCCTGGATAGTTGTCCATCACGTCTTGGTCTGAAACCGTCTTGCTTGGTCTGCCTGCATGAAAATCAGATTACCTGGTGTTATGGTATCGTTTCAAGGTTTGTTCCGTCCCTTTGTTCTGAAACGTTTCCATATCAATTAATACCAATACCTCCACCTCTCTTTAAGATGGAAACGGCAGAGAGAGGAAAAAAAAAAGATTTGGTGGAAGAGAAAAAAAACTTTTTTCGCAAGGGGATTGAGTTTCAAAGCCCTCTGTTTTTTTGCGTGAAGATGCCATGATTAAGATTGATTAAACCTCCTGTGGCAACAAGCTTCAACCTGAAGGACCAAATGCAGTCGGGTAGGCCTGGTAACAAAGTCGTTATATTAGCCCTGGGCCATGCTTCAGGGATGGCTGTTTGAGCAGGTCCTTTGATACTCTTGCAGTGGCGTGTAAATGGTGTTTGCGGGGTATGGGCCCTACAGAAGAGAGAAAGAGTGTTTACTTTTTAACATCTATTGCATGATTTTTCACAGAAAATGCGTTGCCCCCTACTCATTATTTGAAATATTTTTTTTTTTTTACAATTTAGTTGCTTTCCAAGCGCGTTTATCCAAAGCAACTTACACAGCATAAAATTTCTGCATTCATCCACTTATACAGCTGGATATTTTCAGCTGGGGTGGAACTTGAACCAGCAGTCTGTCACCTTAACCGCTATACCAACAGCTGCTGACTATATATTTGGACTACACATTTCCAGTATGCTGTTAGCTCAAATATTATGATGTTTTGGGAATTTTGTTATATTTACTGGTGAAATGAATGATAATTCCTCCTTAGTGAAAGTGAGGAGGAGGAGAGGAGTCCTATCTGCGGGAAAAAGCTGTTTTGCTTAACATAATTATGGTAAGCACCTTTTTACCTTTCTGAGCTAGCAAACAGTGTGGTCAGCAGAAAACTTATCAGCTCACTTTTCCGTTGTGCTGAACTTCTCAAATTCCTGACTGTTTATGGGACCTACATCTGATTACTCTGAGGGGGTCGTGAGATTGAAATGTGGGCATCCTTCTCAGACCCCTTTTATGATCTAATTAGGCCATATCTTATTTAGTTTCCCTATTCAGATTTTTTCGTCAAATGAACTACAAGTGTTTGACTGCAGTCAGAGATCCGTGAGGCTAGTTTTGGAGGAAGTGGTGTGGAACAGTGGTAGATGTGTTGGCCTTGTAATGAACAGGTTCAAATGCCAGCGCCAATGTAGCACCCATTTGTGATGCACTTAACCTTTAGTTAACATCCAGCTAAATAAATGGGTAAATGTGGAGGGAACCAATGGCTTTGAATACGTGTCTGCAACTGAAATCATACAGCTCATTAAGGATGTTATTTCAAGCTGGTGGTGAAGGTGGTTGGCTTGCAACTGAATGGTTACCATTCTAGTCCCATCCTAGCTGTTAAGCAAGGTACTTAATCTGAATGGCTTCAGTAATATTCAGCTGTATAAGTCGATGAATGTAGAAATTGTAAGCTGTGTAAGTAGCTTTGAGTAGAATTGTCTGCAAAGCAACTAGCAATGTAAATTGCTACTGAAGTTCTTAGCTTTATTCTGTTTTTCCTAAAGTTTGAGGTGGGGTTTGTTATGTACACATCAGGAATCTCTTTCATGTAATTGTTGCATGTTATGCACCTTTAATACCAGACATCCCACCAGGGTTGCTGAAAGCACATAGTTCGCTTGGTTCACAATTGCATGCCATGTATTTAGGTTGCATTGCAAATGCTTTGTTTTTTACTTATTCCAGATAGAAGACCAACTGAGAAATGTAGTTTATATAGACTTTTCTAAGTTGCACACATTAATTTGTTTTATTCAGAAAACCAAAGAAGTAACAAACAATTTTATGCAGATCAAGTGAATCTGGAACAAAGGTAATCGTGTTTGAAAAGTACAAGTTAATGTAACTGAAATCGATTGACCTATTCATTGACAAAACATTTTTTATTTGAAATTGATGTAGAGAACATAGATGAGTTTCCAACTGAGGAATGATTGTAGGCTTTATGATATACAGTTTCCTCAAGAATTATTGCCACGCTACGTCAATATGAACAAAAAAGCCTGTGAAAATTTTTTATTGTCATACTTCCAAGGGCCCTGGCAACCTTGTTACGATGGCTTCACAGACTCCATCAAGTACCAGGAGAGTTTAGGCCATAACCTGGCTGCCTCTGCCAGGGGGTTAAAACTGGGTCGTCTTTGAATCTTCCAGCAGGACAACAATCCAGATCATACCCCCACTCCAACTGAAAATGGTTCACTGACCACAGAATCTAGCTTTTGCAATGACCATCCAAGTCCCCTGACCTAAACCCCATTGAAAACATGTGGGTTAGCTGAAGAGAATAATTCACCAACGAGGACCAAGGATTCTTAAGGACGTGGATGGTTTCTGTGCGGAGGAATGGTCTCAAATCCCTTCCTATGTGTTCTCTCACCTCATCAAACATTATAGGAGTCGCCTCAATGCTGTTATCTTGACAAAGTAGAGGGTGAACCAAGAACTATATGCAGGGGAGCCCTTAATTGTGGCGTACATTTTTGGGATAAATAATTATTTCTTGATAGATAAAAAAATGTTTTTAAAATCAATTAAAGGTTAAACTTCTCATATTTTGAGTGCAAGATCAAGCTGATAAACAGCAATGACATTTTTTCCCAGCCTTTTTTCTTCATATTTACACAGAGTTTCAACAATTCTTGAGGACACTACA
The DNA here is from genome assembly GCA_025775065.1 of Hiodon alosoides. Lineage (NCBI taxonomy): Eukaryota > Metazoa > Chordata > Actinopteri > Hiodontiformes > Hiodontidae > Hiodon > Hiodon alosoides. The sequence goes on along the minus strand of JAOYSI010007024.1, from coordinate 744 downwards.
TGGTTTGTAGCCATATATACAGTTTACACATTGCTTGAATTGTATGCAATGATAAAGTACTACTCCAAGGTCATTCACGGCATGGTAAACGAGCAGAGCTGGCTGCAACTTGAATCTATAATTGTTTATGTTTGTATATATTCTCCCTCACTGCCGTCATGCTCAGTGATCCTTGTGCTCTATGTCAATGCCGCATCTTCAGTTCTGTCATCTTTGCAGCACAAAGCATGTCACAGGGATAGATTAACATATCTCTTTGATTCATATAAATAAATGTTAGAATATTTTTTAAGTTCAATATCATGTCAGGTGATCACAGAAAAACTCTTATCTCAGACATTGGGTAAGGAAGAGACATTCTCATGCTGGTTTGTCAAACAATACATGAAAGCAAAATGAAGAGAACCCGATTTTCCCACAGGTTTAAATGCTCGGAAAACTGGGTAAGAAAACTGGTACTGTTGTCACATTATGTTCCAACTTTAATACACGCACCTACGGATGAGTGTAAACATAAATTCAAACGTGGCAATGGTTTTTATTTGGAAATTAATTAGAAAAATGATTTTTTATTTAAATTTCAGTTACAATAGTTTTCATCAGAACATTGAACATTGAAATTTTAGAATTTCAGAATCTTTTACATACACTGTTTTACATATAGCTTTATTATGACACAGGGCCTTAACCATCTTCTCTTGTTTAATTCATCCACAAATGTCTAGCAGACTGTGCTTGTTCTGC
>JAOYSI010007023.1:0-44032 GCA_025775065.1 Hiodon alosoides | reverse complement strand
TTGTAAAGGCAGACTGCATGGCTAGGTGGTTGATTTTATACACCTGTGGCAATGGGACTGAATGAAACACCTGAATTCAATGATTAAGAGGTGTGGCCCAATACTCGAAGTACTAAGACTTATTCACACATGAACCAACCTGCTTGGTTCTTCAGGTATATTGCAAAAAATGCAATAAAATTCACCTTGATCGCTCTTCCTTGAGGACCCTAGCTTTGGTTGGTCGCTTTGCTGTTGTGTTAAACTTCTAGAATTAAACATAATCCAGGGACAGCACAACCAGCATACCCTTGTCTCAATTATACTTCAATCTATCTGTAAAAACATTGTAGCACTCTACATTTTGCTGAACGCATTCGTAAGGTCACGTTAGAGCTTCACCTTCACTGATCTTCTAAAGGTTGGAATAACCAACCATGGTGTCGATGTTGCGTCAATCATTCCTCTAGCCTGCTCTATCCACACAGTGGTCTCATAAAGGAAACGAGACTTGTCTCAATTCTCTTAAAGCCAAATAACAAAGGTTAAACAAATTTTTTTTTAAATTTTTAAGTCCTTCCTCTTGATAAACTGATTTGAAGGTTTGACAGAAAAAAATGACTAATTTAAATAAAGGCATCGTACCTGATAGTTCCTGAGCTCAGCGATTCTCTCATGCTGCACAGCGGAGTCGTTCCAGATGAGATTGGCAGTCTCATCCTCGTCTCTGGTTTTCAGAAAACCCATTTCACCAATCACTATACGCACTGGAGAACAAGAGCATTGCTATTCATTAATCAGCTGTCATTAAAATTACATTTGCAACAAACAGATATATTAATAAAACTTGTTTTGAAAGGAATGTTGCGCTCTCTGTGGTTAATGGGTCAAATCTTCATTTCTACAGAATAATATTCCAAAGTGGAATTTAATTGACAGGTTTTATGAAAAGCATACAGTAAACATAGGAATCCACAACACAGGTACCAAAATGGAATCCATGTTTTAACACGCATATCTCTTTTGCAGATGTGTGGACCAGATTACAGGAATAATTATTCTCATTCCGCATTATTTATGAATAATTTACACCTATACCTTAAAATATACATCATCAGGTCATGTTAGGTAGCCCATTCTAACGGCATGGATCTAGAGTTATATGTACTACAAATAAGATGGCTGCAATTCAGTAATTCTTACTGCCATTTCAAAAAGATAAATGAATGGCCCATAATGCATTTAAATCCCAATGGAACCATAACACATGAGATATTGGTGGTTCATGCATTTAGACATTAATCCAATAACGATTCATTATTTAGCTCTTAATTAAAAATGAATATGCCCGGAAAAAAAAGAAAAAAACAAGCATATTAATTAATTTCGTGAATGTCCTCAAAAATTGGAAAATGTCGTACTGCCATTTGATCGCTCTTTGAAAAAATTGCTTCCAAAGGTCAGAATGTTCAGGCTAAATGTGTTTCATGCCATTCTGCAAACCCACACCAAAATACTGAATTAACCTTATTGGCTATAACTACACCAAGCCTCCAAGTTTCGTGGATATGCCACGGTCTTGACATTTTTATCTTCGCAGACTGCAAGTTGTCAATGTTAATTTTTCTTCCATGGGGTGAATGTCAGAGTGGGAAATGCTTCCTGTATGGGTAGTGCTGCATGTGTCTCCCAGCTGCTGTTTTAAGGAAGACCATCTGCAATAATGATCAGTCTGTTCTCAGGCAGACAGCTGGATAAATGCAAACATTTTCAACGTATCAAACCCCTTTTCGAAGTATTTGTCTCAGCTGCTGACTCCTCACTATCCCATGTTCTTGCTTTAGCCCTTGAGATACCATCATACAACTTATACATACAGATGGCTTATTCAGCTGTTTTACCCTTCTGTTTCAAATTCACTGCAGAAGTAAATCACCATTCACCCAGGTTCTTTTGAAGTCAACACTGAAGGCCTTGTTTTTTTGGGGGGTTTTTTTAAGGGTTTTCTGCTGACGTGATTCAACTGTTAACAGGCTGGTCTTAGAATTCACAATGCTTATATTAAATTTGTTGAGCACTTTATTTCACTGTAGGTAACTATATACTGAAATGAAAGCATAAAACTATACGAGTCTCCTCATAGATTTTGATTGGTAAGTCAAATGTGTGTGCCCAGGTAAAATAAATAAATAAACAAACAAACAAACAAACAAAACAAACAAACAAAAACAAACAATCAATCTTCCCATTTTTTACACTAGGAAAAGTAGCACAATACCCTACATGTGTGTTTAAATCCAAAGCAAAGGCAGAGCAAAAACACACACACACACATATATATATATATATATATATATATAGTTTTTTGATATAGATGTTTAGATATCAACCATTTGTTTTCCACTTGTTTTTTTACTGTCATACCGATTTCATACTTGGTTCCCGCTACGTTGGCTGTGATGGTTCCCTTTTTCTTCTTGGTGCGTACCTTCCGCTTCTGGTAGGACAGTGCAGTTGGCCGGATCATGGGGGACATTCCTTGATCTTCTGCTAGAGTTATGGAAGATTTAGGAACATCACAACAAGATATCAGGGGCGAGGGTCTTCGCGCAGAAAAGGAATTACACAGCAAACTTAATAATGACGCATGTGACCTGTGTAATTTCGGGTCGGTATCTTCTAAGAGACACAATGAATAAATATTTGATGTCCATCCTTTAGAAATGTGTCATACCCACCTGCATCATTGGGGAGGGAGGGCATCTCACAGGTAGAGGGATCAAAGTCCGAGGCTGAATTTTCTGTCAGGTTCCTGTGACTCCAAGAAGCCCTCACCAGGTTTGCTGCTTCTTCCTTGTCTTAGTAAAATTGTAGTACCATCACAGTCTACAGAATCTCAGAGTCTTTCTGAAAGACAAAAAGAATTTGTGCAGATTTAATTACTGCCCAGAAAATTCACTGCCCTGCAAAACGGTCTGAGGCTGGATGTTGGGAGACAACACATTACGTACACAGGACAGGCAGTGCAATGGTAAACCTCACACCATGGATCTGATTTAAAAAGTCCCACAAAAATATGTCTTTCATTAAGGGCTGTTAATATACTGACTACAGCATCTGGAGCTATAGGAATTCTACAGAAAGTAAGCCATGTGTGTCCTACGATTTTTTTTTTAAAGCCACTTACTTCTAATCATAAAGCATTGATTCAATTACACTTGTCAGTACAAGACTGACCTGTGTTTTATCAATGGCTAACAGATTCTTCTTAAGAGTCGCCTGATGTATTTTTCATGTCAAACACAGTTCAGTTATATATGACATAAAATTAAATGGAATTTAAAAACTTCAAGTTCAACTTCCAACAAACCAGTAAAAATAAATCAATTGATAAAGCTGTATTCCAACAATCACGTTTATCAGAGATCAATACTACCCTCTACTGGCCAGTTTTGGAAAATAATCACCACGAGGTACATTTCACACAATTCCCCAAAAATGTTATCTGCATCTATCTATACCTTACTCTGCAAATATCCAGTAATTTGCAATTAAATTCCATGTCCATGGTCATTTCTGATAAAAGAACTTCAAGTCAAAATAAGCAGCTGAGACAATACTTTGTTTAATAGGCAAAGCAGAGGAAAAGAGTTTTGTTATACGATTCCTCCAATCTGGTATTACATATTAAATGGGGAAACTTTTTTTAATGTATTTACTGATCCCCAAAGCAGTCAGAATTTTACATTATGAACCCAAGACATAGTGGTCAATAAGGCTGTATAAGCCAGGGCAGAACTGACCAGCTGGCTGCAGATACCAGTGCTCCCTTGAGTGGTGTTCTGTTCCCAATTTACTATAAAATCTACTTTAAGAGCAATACTAGGAAGACAAATCCATTCACTCCAGCCTCAATTAACTCTCTATGGTCCAATTTCTTAGCACTAAAGGACACAGAGCACTCACCAACTCCCAGAGATTCAGTAGTCATCCGCTGTTTAACGACATGTCTCATTGGACACTTAAGAGTTTAGAGACATTTCAACTGCCTTCAAATGTGAGAAAGACACAGCATACTTAGCCTTCTAAAAAACATTTCTTCATGTAAATTTTTTTTTTTTTTTTTTTTAAAGCTGATTTTTTCACAAGCTACTCTACATGGCCAAAAGTATGTGGACGAAGATCTCATTTGAAAATCATGGGCATTAATATGACTTGCTTCAATTCAGCTGCAAGAGCATTAGAGAGGTTGGGCACTGGTATTGTGTAATTAGGTCTGGCTCATCCCTAAGCTGTTACATGGGGTTGAGGTCATGGCTCTGTGCAGGTCATTCAAGTTCTTCCACACCGATCTCAACAAAGATTTTTGAACGCATCTTTGTGCATGGGGGCAGTGTCATGCTGAAACAGGAAAGGCCCTTTCCCAAACTGTTAGCACCAATCTGGAAGCACAGAACCGTCTAGAATGTCATTGGTTCCTATAGCGTTAATATTTCTCTTCACTAGACCTAAGGAACACTGTGCATTTGGGCAGGTAGCTCTTCCTGGCATCCACCAAACCCATTATTCTTTGGACCGCCAGACGGTGAAGCGCGATTCATCACTCCGCGGAACGCATTTCCACTTCTCCAATGGCCAGTGGCGGTGAGCTTTACACCACTCCAGCGGATGCTTGGATTTTTCGGCTAAGCCATTGTTGCTCCAAGATGTTTCCACTTCACAATAGTAAACTTAAAGTTAACCGGGAGAACTCTAGCAGGGCAGAGATTTGAGCACTTGTTGGAAAGGTGGCATCCTATGAGAGTGCCGCGTCAAAGTCATTGAGCAAAAGTATTTTATGGCTCAGACTTCTATGTGTGCGTTAACTAACTCAGGCCTTATAATAACTTACTGTTGTGTGGTGGTTTTAAATTACTTTAACTGTGCAGTTTTAAAACCTTTAAAAGACATTTTGTAAAAAAAATTGTAAAATTCCATTATACTTTCAAATGGCATATTGCCTGGTCATTTGGTCTTTTTTCTTTGAGTTGCCAGTTTTTAACTGGCGTGAACAGACCACATTTGAGATGCCACTCAAGAGTCTGGCCTATTTTACAGCACACATAAACCTGATAGTATATGTTGTAGTGGAAGAACACTGATTCCTTTTGATCTTCTGAAAGACTTGTTTGCATCTCCCCCTCAGGATTCTCAAGACTATAAACAGCTCAACAGCAATTTTACCAACTATTGTAGCATTACAGGTTTTATTTTTTATTTTTTTTATTCACAGAGGCTTCACTTATTCTTGCCATTGATATGATTTCATGTGTTGCTCCACAGGAAAGAGCTGTGTATTTAGCACTATGCCTGTAGCAAACTGTGTCACCTCCAGCAAAGCTGTTAACATTTCTCTAGCGATAATTTGATAATAATAGCATACACATATGTATATACGCTTATCCACAGCTTGGTACACTGATGCACATCCTTGCATTTGCTTTATTCCAACCAGACTCAATACTTAGTCAAGAACCTAAAGAAACAGGTCAGATCTGCCCCCCCAGCATAAATTGCATGCATTTACGGCATAAGCCAAAGTAAGGGTAAAAAAATTCTAAAGCATAACCATTTGTTTCATTACATAAATCTACCCTTCCTGCTTTTTTTATGATCAGCTGCTTGTAGAGAAACAAAGCAGTTGATGTGATTGTTATAAGTGGACTGCACTGTATCTAGAACTCTTTTTTTCCCTTTTCTCTTCTACCAGTTTTGCACTGCAGTTTTATATGCTTGCTTTCACAATGAAAAAATAAGCAATAGATATACTTGACATACCAAATATATCTACTTTATTTGGGGTATTAGCCATGCATATTTGGACATTTGATAATAATTTATAAATTTAATTATATAAAAACATTCAAAGAATGTTTCAAGTAAGAGTTGTTCTTCAACTAAGATTACAAAGCCTTAACCTGATGTGCCAAGTGCTTCCCCTTTATTGCAATATCAATAAATTACCACCAAATGTCTGGTGTCCTTGTACTTCACTGCACTTACGAGAAGTTTAGACAAAAAAATGCACTATGTTTAAAACATATTTTAAAAGTATCCCCAGTAATATTCCCAGTTTCCGTCTGGGGGGAAAGGAGAGTCGAACACACTGCGCCAAGAGTGAAATGTGTGAGCGTGGGAAAACACAACAGCCACAAACCACAAAATGAGAGTGAAAGGAATATTTATTATATATATATTATAATATATACATAGATGTCGAAAGGAACTGTGAACGGAGCCAGAATAGACCGAGTAATAAAAGTTCCATTTCTAAGGGACTTGATAAAACGGACATGAGGTGGCACCTGTTCCTAGACCAATGTTCTTAACACTGCTTCAGCTATGTGATGGGCTGTATACCCATGGGCAGCTTACCTATCCCTTTGTCCCCGCGTGTGCAACCAAAACACTATACCACATATAGGCAAGAACAAAACCAAACCACTATACCGCATATAGGCAAGAACAAAACCAAACCACTATACCGCATTTAGGCAAGAACAAAACCAAACCACTATACCGCATTTAGGCAAGAACAAAACCAAACCACTATAACCGCATATAGGCAAGAACAAAACCAAACCACTATACCGCATATAGGCAAGAACAAAACCAAAACACAATAATATCTAGAATGACAAAACACCACAATCGCCATAAACAAATACAAAACTAGACGATCCCCAAACTGAGGATTTATTTATTTATACACTGACAAACGTTCTTATAGACTACAGCTGAGGTAAACGCTTCACCACACGCTCTGTTGCTTCAGTACAGTACACTGCTTCTGCTTCAGGACACTTTCACAGCAAGCTTTTTCACAGACAAAGTAAACTCAAGGACTTTACCCTTTTCACATGGACTAAGTTCACTTTTAAGAGTGAAAAACAGGGCAATCTGAAAGAAATGATGGAAAACTTTGAAGCTTGTTAAAAAGGTACTGATTTTCAGCAATTATTTTGTGACTGAATAAAAACACTAAAATGTGACACTTTTTCCAAGATCAACACTAATTTGCTGATTGGAATTGCTTTTGAGAAATGAATATGAAGCTAAAGAAAGCAATGAAGCTAAAATAAATATCAGATTAAACTACATACCACAAACTGCATATATGCAAGCAGCACAACATCGTTACAAAGAAAAACAAGTTTTAAAAGTACTTTCCATTTGAAAATGAGAAAAAGGCTTTGAAGAAAGTTTAATACTTTCAAAATGTATTTTCAGATCCAGTACTGGCTTAAAATGCCCTGCGTTTGAAAATACTGTAGCGTTTTCTCGGAGTGCTACTACTCTGCTAGGTTTAAGCATGGAGTCAGATACCGATTAACAGAAAGACGTGCTCTTTATTTCGCACATGCGCTTACGACCGCCTTGATAAAGGCAGAGCGGGCAGTGCAAAAGAACTGACGAACATACAGAAACACAGAGAGAGCCCTCACCTGCACAGATAAACCCGTCTGCGGTGAGGGCACTGAACCTTAACTACACATACGCATAACATGGTAATTAACTGAACGACACATTTGACATGAACATTAAACATAACCGACTCATAGAACACACTATTTACACATACATATGGGAAGCCGGGCTACCCAGCAGCCCTTTCGGGGATGGCGAGCCACCATTGGTGCTGCCCTCCGTTCCCGTTACAATACATTAATGGGAAGTATTTGAAAACGCTTTAAAGGTCTGGTGCAGAAGCTAAATTCATAGCAATTAGTCTTTACCTAGCACAACATTTATGCACAGAGCTGTGTGCCAACTGCCAACCATTGGATCCCCAGTCAGTACTACTTTCCGATTGTTTCAGTTAGACCTAGTATGTATGGATGGCAGTGGGGAGTTAAAAACATTCATGTAAACAGCTCTATTTTCTGTCACACCTCTATAGGCCCGACTATATATGTTGGAGCCAATTTTGGTTAGAAAGAAATTAATTAATTGTAAATAGTTAAATGAAAAACGACACCTCCCGGTGGACAACTCTGGAAGCTAAGTACAGGAAATGTATTCCTCCCGTGGAAACACAGCCACCACCCAGTTGATTGGAGACAGGTGTGCTGGTCCTGGTTAGATGCCATTGGGAAACTGTAAATGAAACTGAAATGTTTGTTTTTGAATTCTTAAGGCCTATTTTTCTATTTGAACTCGAATGCCTATACTTATTTGTTTGAACGCACACGTCACACAATCAAGCAAACACAATCATGCACGCTGAAGCTGGATTCATCAATTAAGTTAAATCATTCAAAGAAACACATCAACCAAAGAAATAAGCAATCAGGAAAAGTAAGTAGGAAAAATTAAATTGTCAAACATTGTATGCAAACGCGTTAAAATATCCGTCTGTGCATCTAAAAGGAATTGGCTTTGGTGGAAGGTGGAAAATTTAGAAAAACCCAGTACAATATAAATTCCAGTTTTTTGTAACAAAGCTATACCAAATGCTAAGACCTTGATTCCAACATCTAGCAGAGCATATTGCCACCCCGTATGCTTTGCTCTCAATATGCATCAAAGCAATTCAATCCTGAGTTTAAGGTCATCGCGCCCTTTCAGGATGGCACAGGTGCCTCACCTTGCAGCCTATGATGTCAATCTCGACAGATCCTAATCCGAGCGAGTTTCTTATTGGATGCATGTCTCATAACGCAACCTCGCCTTATTTCTTCAGAACATTAAAAATATATGCTATAACTCTCTACTGAAAATTAGTGATATATTTAGAATGTGTAAACCACAATTTATTTGTTTTAAACCAGGCCAAATTCAAGAGAACACTGCAATCGAATTAGTGACCATTTTTAATACATCTTAAAAAACACATATATAATAAGTTAACTTACCAGAAAAAAATATAATTGAAATGTAAATTTAAACAATGTACAATTTATTTAATAAATCATATAAAAGCAATTGTAAAAATAATTATATTTACACTTAATTTCCCACAAATATAAATTACAGTCATTTAAAGGAAACTGAAGGAATTGATTGAGTATTCCATCTCAAAAAAGTGAATGAAATTCAGATGACTGAATCCAGAGACTCGTAGAATCTATGCCAAGGAGCATTGAAGCTATTCTGAAGGTAAGACCGTTCATGCTGGTTTCTCCTTTGATTTGTCGACTGAAAACGACCAGGGAGACCCGAGTTCCCAGGATCCAGTTGAACGGAGTGGTCTCCGTTTTCTTCCTTTGGAAGGTCTGAGTGGAGCTGAGTCGGTACCCCAAAGTGGCAGAAAATTCCCTTCATAAGGCGAACGCAGAAGGTGCTGGCCTCCTGGTCCAACAATGCATATGCTTCCAGCCACCATGTGAAATAGTCCATCACCACCACAATGAATCGGTTGCCTCTGGATGTCCGTGGGAGGGTTAACCAGGAGCCCCACCTAATACTGCCGGAGGGGAGCTTTACTTTGGTTGACAGGTCCTTTGAGCGGTGCAGTCATCGCAGCGCTGGCAGTAGGGCTCCACTTTGCGTCGTCAGGAGGCCCGGTAGTGTCCCACATGACATACCCAGGCTGGCTTTCGGCCACAACAACCTTCAATCGCTCATTTCTCATAGCCGGAATCCGTGCTTCTGCATCACAGGTTGCACGCTGTGGGGCTCTCCTGGGAGACCTCCACCCATTCCAGAAATGCACTGGCCACCCCACATAGCCGCACTAGCTCCAGGTCTGGGTCCTCTGCTTGACCTAGTGGCTAGCGTGTTAATGGCATTGGCTATGTGTGGCCTAGCCATATAACTACCAGCTTTGGTAGGCAAACATGCTGCAGCACTGCTATATCCCCAATTGGACTACCTGGTGGTGGTGGTGGGGTGAAAGCTAACTCCTTTAATCCATCAACCAGCAATCCAATTACGCTACTGTGATCGACTGGACTAGCTAGCGATTCAGAAGATACGACTACACGAGGGCTAGCCATGTAGTGGTTGCCAGTGCAAGTCGCTTGGGCCCTAGCAACATTAGCATTGGTGATGCCAGCTGTTGCTGTTTGGGCCTAAGCCATTCAACAATTAGCACTATTGATGTGCACACAAGCATATGCTGCAGAGTCAGGTCCTTGGGTTCACCAGTGGCAGATAATTTGTGCAGATGCAACGATGGTGGACACTTTGTTGTGGTTATTTAAAATGCACCCACCCCCACTAGACAGCATAGAGTCATGGGTAAAAATACTGGCACCCATGCCCTTTTTTTTCAAATATTGCACCGTTTCTTCCAGAAAACTGTTCAAATTTTTAAAATCTTTTGGTATCCACACAAGTATGTCTTTGGTTTTCAGTTGAACAAAACTAAACTAAAAACTAAACTAAAAAAAATTCCATAATTTTAGCTTATTCCACAAAGAATCATCAAATGGCCCTGATGATATTTTTGGCAACTTCTAGAAGTAGTTAGAAATAATTGCAAGTAGGTGATGGAACTGAACTCACCTGTGGCGAGTTGCAGGTGCCTGCAATTTAAAAATCACTTATTCAACCACTTTTAAAAGAAAATGACTCATTCGCCTGTTTTGTGTCACTGTGTGTACTGCAAGGAGCATGGAGAAAAAGAAAACCAGAGAACAGTCTGAGGTCGGCGAAAAATTGTAGCCAAGCATGGACAATCTCAGAGTCTCCATGTTCCTGTTTCCACCGTACGTAATGTTATCAGGAAGTTTAGGCCCATGCCATTGTGGCCAACCTTCCTGTACGTTGCCGGAAGGAGAACTTGATGGAAGATTGCAGTGAAGGATTATTTGAATGGTGGAGAACGTACCTCAATCATTTGCCACACAGATTCAAGCTAACCTTCAGACAGGGGGTTATACGGTAGGAGACCCAGAAGGATCTGAGCAGGACACTGCTGAGAGAGACATAAAATAAAGCCTACTGCATTTTGACAAAACACACCTGAGCATGCAAAAATCCTTCTGGGAGAATGTCCAGCAGACAGATGACACCAAATTGGAGCTTTTTGGTAAAGCACTATATATTTACAGAAAACAAAACAAAGCCTGCAAAGAAAAGATCACCTTTCCTGGGGTTGCTTTGTTGGGTTCCTTGAACATGTGCATGGCATCATGAAATCAGGAAAATACCAAGGCATTTTGGAAGGCATTGTGGGTACCCGTGTTATAAAGCTGGGTCTTGTTGAAGGTTATGGGTCTTCCAGCAGGACAAAAACACACTTCAAAAAGTACCCAGAAATGGTTCAAGACAAAACACCGAACTGGTTTGAAGTGGTCAGATCAAAATCCCACTGAAAACTTTTGGAGAGCTCTGAAAACAGCAGTTGGGACAAGGCACCCTTAAAATCTGGAAGAACTAGAGCAGTTTGCACAAGGAGTGGGCCAATATAGTAAGCACTAGATTGCAGTAATTTTGACCAAAGGCAGTGCTACCAAATACCCTACCAAGTCTAGGGTGTTCTCATACCATTGTGATTTAAATGACAAAAGCTATGTCCCCACAGGTGATATTTAGGAAATTGCTTTAAAACAGCCCGAATTCCACCGCATGACCCATTGCGGGATCGATACACTTAATATTATTGTGAGGGAACAGTATTATTGTGAGGAGAAAATGATTTAATTAGTACAACATGCACATAGGTCACCAGTACGGTGTACATACAGGCAGCAGATGCTTCAAATATATAGTGGTGACATGTGTGCATGTATTTCAGCAAATGCCTCCCACTACCTTCTGGAATTTTCACATGTCTTCCACTACTCCACTTAGTATGGTACAAAACGTCTTGGTTCATAGCAAGATAGAATAAGAAATTGCCATACTTAGTATCCTCTAGAGGGCAGAAGCAGTTATTTTTAGGTTTTTTGAGTGCATTTGGGGACTAACTTCAGCCTCTAAGTTTGTTGCAACTGGTAATGAATGTGAATACTATTTTTGTACGGCACTACATAATAATCCCCTGTTATTATGCTGCTTTCAGTTGACCCTATGTGACTTTTAGCCTCAACCATGGCAGTATGTGATCTAAGTCGTTTTTAAATTTTAAATTTAAAAAAATTGGTTATTTGTGCAGCCACCACCTCAGGCCTATATATACATATATATAAAATGAATAATAAAAGCTCCATCTGTTCTTATAGCCTTCATGAGGTGTGCCCATGTAGGAGCAGACTCAATCAGGCCTTGTCTAAGGTAATGTCTCCATGGTTACTTATCGTTTAGGCCCTGCCTATAGGCGTGTCCAGAAACTGTGCACCACACTCCGAGCAACGTCACTTTACAGGTGCACAGTTCTTTTCATGTTTTATGAGGAGAAAGTTACACAGTTACATGTACTGATTACAGCATATTAATGTATACTGCAGGTTTTTCTGATTTACAAGATTAGAAATGCTGTAGGTTAGCATAGCTGTAGCTAATCAAACCATTGATAAATAAGGTAATACACAGCAAAACTGCTAGCATCAACTCAACACTTGACACAGTTTTTATAGTTAACCAATCACATTTAACGCTGGTGGTTATGATGCATAGCCTAGATGTAGTACATTTTATTTTTACAAAGAAACTGTTTCCCTTTAGAGAAATGCCCCAATTCACTAAAATTTCTAAAGCCTAAATACCCTCACCACCAATACCAATATTAACTAATCCAGACCAACCTTCATGGTTTATTTCAACTATAGTGACTTGATAGACTGGGTGTTATACAGTTAAGAGTATCATCTCATGAGTGTTCTTTCATTACTGTGTACACATAGTGACAATTGGGAAAATTACTGTTTTTTACATCTTATAAGCAATAATTTATCTTGCACTAGAAAAAAATCAATGCTAAAATGTTTAAATTAAAACATAATCCAAATGCTTTGAATTTGATGTCTTCTAATCTTCAGTAGAGAGATGGGTCACTTTGGCTCAACGACAAGTTCCAGGCCACATCACATGCGTTAAGGTCGTTAAAGGGAGAATACTGGATTCTAGGCTACAAAAAACATCATATGTCTATCTAGGTACTAAATGTCAAATGGCATTTTTATTCTTCGACATGTATTATTATTGAAATCTAATAAAAATGATGACAATGAATAAATAATCATCCCGAACAAAATTGGAAGTAATGGTATAACACCGGCTGCAGTGTGAATAAATCATTTTTATTCTGCCTAGATCTAAATAAACTAACTAGCTTGTTCGCGATTGGTGTGTTCAGTGACTGACATTGAAGCCAACCCCTTTTCCTTAAACCACTAAGACACAGATTTGTACGAGAAATCATCATATTAAAATTAGGCCGCACGTGAAATGTGTGCTACATAATACTGCCAAACGTTAAGCACTGGTGGTGTATGAGGTTTGATGCTAGCTCAGGCAATCTGTGACAACTAGCAAGTTAGCACTATTACTATTAAAGCACGCAACATTAATGATAAACCAGGAGTGTTGTGTTAAATATGTATCCAATAATTACAGCATCAAAACTAATGCCGTTATTGTCTTTAAATACATGTTTTGGAACAAGTGACATCTTAGGGATTATGCCACAAAATAACCATGGTTAGCAACAATATATCGATCGACAATGCTAGCTGGCCATACAAGAAACCAGTTAAACAAGCATCAGTTCAAAATGACGTGATAGATATACTGATAGACTATCTATTTTTGTACTCTGCGGCTTGCACCTCAATGTGTACTAATATAAACACAATAGAAATAATCATCATTGCAAATATTACTGGCAAGAATATAAACACAGTACCGTACCTTATCCAGTGCTTTGGCGAAACAAATTTTACTGCATGTCAGTACTAAGCCCTCGCGTTGTTTTATATATTAATTTAAAATAATAATTAACAATAATAAAAAGAAGATTTAAACATTTTAGTGCAGGTGATGACACTACACATCTACAATGCACTATCCTACAGGCTCTTTCCAATCAATACCAGTGAAAATCGAGGGTTAAAACGTTCCGGTCAAGGTGTGAACCATTTGGTTCATAGGGGGATATGTGTTTTAAAGCTAATTTACCCGTTACACGGTGTTTATATATTTGATCGAATTTCTTCTCGTAACAAATAAACTATTGCGATATGTACTAATTTTAGATTTAAATACCGTATTCAACCTTGCGTATAGATGTTTTATGGCATAACAAATAATTTCACCCACGTTGTTACCATAGTTGCGGTTTCCGGTGAATCCAAACAGCAGAGTTAAAAACGTTAAGTGCAAAGATGATCCTGTGTATGCCCGAAGATGACATGGTTCAATAGCATTTTAATAACCTAATTTTCACACGTTTTTACGTCTAATATATCATACAACTATTATAAAGTTTGTGCATCCTTTCTATTAATAATTTTGGCGTTTGTGTGAAATGACAATATTACCAATGTCGACTGTGGAAAGCTTCTGCGACAAATGCTTTGCACCACTTTGCAGAGGCGATATTTGTCATTTATCTTAGATGGACTTCAGCAGCGTATATATGAAACTGGTAAAATATTCTAAATAACACTCATAACAATTAAGGTTTGGACAAAAAATATGCATACACCATACGGTATCCAAAACTTTTACTGAGGACAACTACTTTTGATTTACAGGAAATAAACAGATAACCTCAGCATTTTTCAATCGGTGTCAGTTCCCCAGTGGACCAAATTGGCAGTCAGGTTCCAATCAATGAACCGCCAACTGTCACTCTGCTGTCGTACTTTATTTTACATACTACATGTTTTTACCATTTGAGTGGGTGTACTGCCCAAAAGATTTTAAAAAATTAAAATAATACATATTAAAATTACATTATTTCAGTTTAAACTGCTTTTCACTCAATTTTTTATCTACCAGGCACTTTTTAATTTACTTGGCTTAGTTAATGTGAAATAACACGAAGTAGTAAACCATGCCCTTTGTCGTCTAAAGTGGGCATAAAGTCATATTGATCGTTAGATAACTGACTACTGTAATTAAAATTTGCGATGAAAGCATATATTCTATTTTGTGAAAATTAGAACAAATTTCATTTTCTGCTCAAAAGGAAAATTCAGTTTTCTTTCTCAAAACGGCAAAACTCTAGCATTATGTTGACAAAGTAGAATTTATGCTTAAACCATTTTGTGAGATATAATTCATATTTTGTAAACAGAAGCACTTTTGTGGAAGTACTCGATTAATGTCCCAAACCGCGCCCACATACAGGAATTTTGGAAATTCCTCTTAACTGGGAAACCAGTAGTATGGATAATCTCCAGAAACATTTGTACAATAGTGGTGGAGTTGTGAAATGGTGGATAACTTTTATATTTTATGATGACTAGTCATCTAGTATCTTTTTCCCCAGTTAGGTGACCTTTACAGTCGGCCAACATTGTTAAATATGTATATACAGTACTCTGGATAAGTCTTAGGCACCCTAGCTTTTTTACACAAATGTAGTCTTTAAATTTTTTTTTTTTTTTGTAAGATTTCCAAACATTAATTTTCTGAAAGAAAAACAAGGAATTCTGCCACAGATGGTATGGTCTCCACAGAGCCCTGATCTCAACATCATCGAGGCTGTCTGTGATTACCTGGACAGACAGAAGCAAGGCAGACAGCCAAAGTCTGAAGAAGTACTGTGGCAAGTTCTCCAAGATGCTTGGAACAATCTACCTGCCGATTGTCTAATAAAACTGCACAACAGTGTACCTAAGAGAATTGATGCAGTTTTAAAGGCAAAGGGTACTCACATCAAATATTGCTAATTTTTTTTTTCTAGTTTTTTTACTGTTTACTACCCTTACTACTATAGCATTTATTTTATGAAGAGAAACTTTTAATTTCATAATTTTTGAAAGCATCTTCGCTTTACAAACTTTTTTTTACATGTGCCTAAGAATTTTACACAGTACTGTATTTTTCAGACACAATATAGTTTATAGTTTAAATTAATTGTAATATATTTGACATGCTATGATTACTATGCATGAATGTTATCTTTTCCTAATAAAATGCATTTATAACATAAACTCAAGTTTCGAAATCAGTAAAATTATGTTTCCTATAAGGGGCTGCGCCATCTCACATTGACCACGGGGTGGCAAACAACTTTCAGTTAGCAGGCGCCAGAAATCTAGGTCTTCATGCTGTTCCATTATTAGCTGGTCATTTAATTTGCAAAATGAATGTCCCATAGAACAAAATATACATTTCAGTAGTGTGAAACATACAACAATAAAAGCCATGTATAAATTGTAATAAATATAAACATTTCAGTCCTAATCAGTGGTAGTCTTGGGCTAGTCAAATTTAACCCTAGAAACCTTAGCTTCATTTACTTACAATTTTGACTGCACTTTGAAATTGGTTTTGGCTATAAAAGCCAAATATACATGTTTCATCCCATAACCGATGTCCATTGGCCTTTAACCGTACTCTATAATGGTAGATGAGCTTTGCTAAATAATATTAGAATACGAATACAAATAAACGTTATTAATCTATGCATATTTATCTAGGATATTAAATTTGGTTTTAAATATTTTTTTTAGACAATGAAGTATGGAAAAGAGAATTTGCAGTTGGCTCCATACTAGCCAATTATTATTACATGCAAAATTATGAAATTACTCAACAAATGAGTATTTGGTGAAGCAGAGCACTGCACAGACCTTCTGAGGGAAAGGGCTTCAAAGCAAGTGAACCCCATTTCCCCTCCAGAAAAAAATAACACACATTTTGCTGAAGATATCATAAACTACAACGGATTTAAAACTTACATTATCATGGGGATCTAAAATCATCCAGTCTACTCACACTATTTTGGCTTGTCAACGTTGGAAGAGCCCATGCTACCAGTATTTCTTGTGTTACATATAATGCTGATGCCTCAATACCTGGCTTGTGTCACAGTGATCCTCACTGGGGCTTATCCATGGCCATGCTACAATGTATTGCTATGTTAGCAATGAATCAATGCTCTGTTCTGTATAATGCATGTGTAATGTTGTTCTACAGAAGAATGCCAGAACAATATAGCCGTTGGTCTTTCTTTTGTTCATTGTAAATCTTTAAAGTAGTCTGTTCATTGTTACAATTCAAGATATGACAATAGTATTTCCAGCATCCATTTTATCTTCTGGAATTACTATATTACGCACAGCTTCCTAGATTTAGGATGCACTTATTAAATTAATTTTCCATTTGTTATTTGTTATAAATTCTTTATAAAATAAAAGTTAGATATTCATGGCAAAATCTGGTGTACAGTATATCCTGGGGCCTATGAGGTTTGATTCATGGCACAGTAGCTACACTTGAATCTAAAACATCAAGTAATTTCTTAGTTATTGCTCCTGGTTGAAACAATATTACTTTATTACATTAGGTATTGCACCAATAAAAGAAAAGTGAAATGAAAGTGAAACTATCAAACTTATGCGAAGGAAGAAGAGATATACAGTGAGGAAAGGAAGGAAGAATAATTTCGGAACGGGGAGAGACTGAAGAGAATTATTCTAAACTGCATAACTATATAATGCAAAGTATTATTTATTTCTTCTAAATTCACGAAAACTGTGCTTCTTTACCTGAAATCACCATATGTGTGAACTCCGGAACGGTCCGGAAAGGGGCCACAGCAGATAATCTTTAATTTAAAACGTTTACTTCGCGAAATCATTAAGGAGTTTGAACTGCATAACAAAAATGCCATACAATTGTATATTGACTTTTGACCACCTGATGTCGCTGTATTTTTAGGACAACATCTTTTTCTTGATCGATCGTCACTTCCGTTGTATGAGCTTAGACGTATTTGTTTGAGGTGTTGGGGGACGAGAATCAACATTGAAAGTGAAGCCTGGCAGGAAATATAGTGGATGTTTGTTTCTGTGTCAGCGAAAAAGAAAATAACTTTCCCGCTAGTACAGGCAAAGGAAAAACTGTATAAAGGGGACTCTTCAATACCCATAAAGCTAGCTAGCTAGCTAAATTACCCCAATTGGTACACCGAGAACGAGGAATTACAACGGGGGGCGCCCTTCCAAGCTCCATCGTCGCATCTCCCGCTCTCCGAGCCATTGCCGTGTCTTCCTTAAGATGGGAAACGCAGCAACCGCGAAGAAAGGCAACGAGTTGGAGAGCGGTAAGCGACAGTTATTGCGGACTTTGTTCCACGAATAGGTATTTTGTTGGCGGACCATCTGTGATACTTGGGATAACTTACAGAACCCCATGGAGTGAGGGAGCACACTCAATTTCCCTCATTACGGTGTTATCCCAGACGCCCCTTCCCCCGGAAAAAAATAAATAAAATTATGGTGGTGATGGGTGCAGTGTGTTGTAGCTTAGGGAATTTATATACATATAAATCGAAAGCAATAAAAATATTATTAGAACACTGTAAACACGTTTATGTTGACGCTTTTGTTGCTACCTAGCTAGGTAACCAAGTTGTAGAGCGATAAAGTAACATCTGAACTCGTGTGAACAACAATCTTTCGTATTAACAAGATGGCAATGTAGGCTGCTGAATAGAGGCCTAGTTTGCATTGCCTTGTGTTTCTCTTTAGTTCACCGAACTACAGACTGCAAACCTTATTTCCTCTTGGCTGTGTCTCTTGACGGGATATGCAAAAATAATCTTGCCCTGTTACTTTGGTGTTAGATGTCTACGTATTGCAGTGCCGAATATTTTCGTTTAGATTATCATTTCATTAAGGTTTTACATGTGCCTGACTTTACTTGCTATTGACATACAAGTGTTTAATGCCTCCCAGTGGTTTAATTATGCCTAAGACAGACAACTGAATTGCCTTGTCAAGTGAAGCAATGGGTCATCAGTACTTGTATATATATACATATGTACACCTGGGCATGTGTTTTATTGACAGCTTCAGTGAGGGTGTGGAACCAATTCTCGGGAAAACTTGAAGGGCAAGTTATAATTTATTTTGAACAATAAATTTAAATATACAGATTACCATAACATTTGCTTACTTTGCTTTTTGTTTTACTACTACTGTAAAATCGTCATTATGAAAATTCTATTATTTATATTGATTCTGTTGAAGTAATTATATTTCCCTTCTCAATTTCCCTAGAACTGATGTCGGTCAAACGTCTGTCTACATGTGGGAAGTTTGCATCACCATTTGCTGGTGATTAATGGGTGTCAGTTTGCAATGGCTGCCTTTCTGTGCTTGAATTTTGTTGTAAAAGTGCTTATAGCATTCTGAGTGGAAATATAAAATGGAGATGTGTTTAGGTACCAATTAAGAATATAAGATAAGTGCTAATTCCCTTAGTGCTAAACTACAACCTGCAAACCCATCTCTGAAGCTTGCTGACTTTAACTGGTGCAGTGATATTTATTCTGGCCAATTTTACGTTCCGTGTTACTGTCATTTTTAACATTAAGACAACATGGCATAATGGGTTATAATGGCTTTAATATAGTCAGACTTACTGTTTGATGTCAAGTGTTTCTTTGCAGACCACCATTGCCATGGTGATCCCCTGTGTTGGATGTAATTGCAAACTGTTTTTTGCTCCCTATTCTCACAAGTATGTTATATTTCAAGTTGCCGTGGTTAGTCCTTGACTGCATCAGAATAGGGACTTATGTAGTTAACTTCCAAGTGCCTCCGAGATAAGCGGTGTAAACCATTAGTTTAATCGTTAAAATATGCTACATGAAAATATAAGGGTACTTCACCCTACGTCTCAGGTTATTCTGAAATTTCTCATGCAGCTACAGCTAATGTATATCTGCCCTATTTTTTTTTTTTTAATGCAAATTCATTTTTGTTGCTGAGATATCGCCTTTTGAATTTACACAGTCGACCATTTTGAATTTATCAAGATTTCACACGGTGTTTTTAATTTTAAATCTCAAACTTAGGCCAAACTTTGCGTTTTCTCTAATCAAGAGATGAGAATTCCGCAAATGAATCCTCTAAAGATGTGAGAAAACCTGCTCATTACCCCCCTAAACCCCAGTTTTGTCAAAATGGAAATATCAGACAACAATTACACCATGCATACAGTGAACCAGAATTTCAACTGCTGAATTTGGGCCTAAATTTGGCAAAAATTCAAAAGGGGGTATCTCATCAACAAATTGTTAAAGAAACATTTGGCAGGCTCGCATATTTCTGTAACTGCATGAACATTTTTCATCAAAATCTGAGACATAGGGTGTTAAAACTCTTTTTAATTTAACATGAAATTACCCTTTAGTAATATGCTTGGTCAATATCGCATAAAGTTATGTTAGCTAGCTAGCCTGCTAGATATGGGTTTATAGCTTAAGATAACTGAATGTTAAGTCTGAGTTAGCTAGCTAACATAAAGCTGGATTCTGACACTGCTTGAATAATTAGACTGCATTGATTTCTATGACCTTGTGCTAATTTATTTGAACAAAAACCAGACTAGCAACATTATTAAGTATGTTTCTTTAATTATATTTGTTTTCAAACTATTCATTTATTAGCGTGTTAGCCATTTAACCATTAAGGCTTGCATTTCTTGTGGTGGTTAAAGAAAAGATATTTCCTGATATACGTCCCGGCTTCTACAAAGGTATAGAGATTTACTGACTTTGATATGATTAATAATACTTGGCATGTGCCAGATAGAAACCATTAGGCCTATTACCGTATGTTATTGACTTGTTTTCTAAAGCACTTCCTTTCAAATCCTCCTGCAGTGTGATCCCCCCAGTCAGCTCACCTTGTGACATGGGGCTGTTCTAAACAAGGCCAACCTGCTGTGTAGGTGCTTTCCCACTGTCAAGTCTGTTGACTTGACACCCCAATGATGAAGTCGCAATCCTGATCGAATTAGCAAAAGGGCTAATGTGTGTCGGTTTGAGTTCTGAATGAGCTTTCATTTCTTGTTTGTTTTTTGTCATTTCTCTGGTGCTGTATATCCATATGTTTCTGTTCTGTTCTTTGTATTGCCTTCATAAGTCTTTTGATAATTCTTAGTAAGTAACAACACGTAACTTAAATAATAACTTAATAAATTATTGATTGGGGCTGCTAGTTTAGTTATATTTAGCTAAAATACCCTCCTAGGTGTCAAAATAGGTTATGTCAAAATATGACACATTCAAGTTACCCTATCAAGTACAAAGCAATGTACGAAACTAATTTGTTTCATTACTTAGATGGATAGAACAATGTTATTTTTGCTTTATGAATATGACATTAACATTTCTACAGTCAAATGATTGAGTACAGTGTTTAAGCTCTGCCCCACGACATGAATCTGAATACTGCACCTTTAAGCCAATCAAGTTAATTGAGTCAGTAATCTCCTCATGACTGATATGGAAGTGAAACATTGACTCTGCAGCTGTAGCAATTCGAGAGTTTATTAAAATGCATGAAAATAAAGCTGATACCCTTTACATTGTTACTCGATTAACCACTACTGCAGAATTTATGTCATCATATTTTAAAATTCAAGGACATAAAAACGAGCTGCAACGCGTAATAAAATGGTTTTTGTATCTTAAGATCTAATCCACTTCTATAGTCCCTGATGTACTTGATGTAAAATATGTAAACCTTTCTTCCTTTCTCTCCTTTTCATTATCCTACCCATGTTGATGAATATTCCTGCAAACCTTTGGTGAACTGTAGAGACCTTTGGTATGCTCATTCTTTCAGTTGTCCAAAGTCACAGACAGCACACAAATCATTAGTGTGTGTTTTAAAATTTGTTTAAAAAATATTGTATTTTAATTATAATTCACATTTCATAGAACAATTTTTGGCTGATTAGTTGCTGAAAATTGTTGTTTAGTTGATAAGTTTGTATGTTTGTGACTATGGGCAGCTCAAGATCGCCGTGCTTTCCTCACAACTTGGTGTCTTGCTTGTAAGCTTAGACGTTTTCAACAGTATTTCTTCAGAAAGTGATCCTCAAATTGCCCATCTATATGACTTTGTCCATCATATGCTTGCCTTGGTTTCCCTTTAGTCTTTGTATACTTAGGAGTGCAGTGTTTGCTTTTCAGATGGTGAAATATTTTGCATACACTTTAGAATGTATGCATAAATGCATGGAGCCAAATTGAGCTCAAAAGTACTGGTAAAAGAAACGTAAATTAAAAGAAGACTATTGCAACTGAAAGTGAATTAATATTTTAAACCAAAACTGTGGGAAAAAATTTATAGTTAGGACGTACTTTAAAATATTTCAAAATCGTTCCATGGATGTTTTTGGTCAATATGAATACCTTCATTCAAGTCATCTTTTCCAGTTGCCACATTACTAGGGATAGTATTAAAAAAATATTAATTAATGTTCACTTGCAATACTTTTCTTTCAACTTATGTTCTTGTCGGTTTGACTAATATTTTTGGGCTCCATTTATCTCCATATAGATGGGAGTTTTAAAGGACACTGTAATACTGGTCCCCCCCCCCATTGGTTTAATTTTACTATAGATGTTTACAATTTATTACCCTTTACTTTTGTTTTAAATTTCTTGCTTTAAATGATGTTTTTATTTACGAAAAAGATCCTCATTTATCTAAAGTTCTTCTGATTTTCCTTCCAGTGAAAGAGTTCTTAGCCAAAGCCAAAGAAGACTTTTTAAGAAAATGGGAGTGTCCACCACAGGTAAGAGGTTTTTAATACTTCAAGGTGCTACTGAAGATTCGGCAATGTACTTTATTTCAATATGTGATGCTTTTGTTGCTGAGGACATACATGTTTGTACCAAATTAAAGCTTTGGTAACCCTGTATTTACATTTAATAAAACTGTATATACATTTTTTTTTTTAATCCAATTTCTTCTGCCCATGAAAAGAAAAATTAATTTAATACAGCATGATTAGGGGGTTGCCACAGAGCATTGATTTGGTCCCAGTCATACTCTGTAAACATGCTGAGAGACCAAAACTAGTCCAGTGTTTTGCTTCCTCAGTGCACAACTGGTCTAGATGATTTCGAGAGGCTAAAGACCCTCGGCACAGGATCCTTCGGAAGAGTTATGTTGGTTAAACATAAAGGAACTGACCAGCACTATGCAATGAAGATTCTAGACAAGCAAAAGGTAGGATGAAGTGAAAACGTGCATGGAGGAAATCCTCTTGGTTGAGTATGGCTGTACAGACTTCAGAAACACGCAAAATGAAACCATTTTAAACTGAATGGTAAAGTGGTTCCCGTTTGGTCATGTTCTCTTACTTGGTTTTTGAAATATTTGGTTTCTTCCTTCTTCACGACTGTTTCATAGGTGGTGAAATTGAAGCAGATCGAACACACGCTAAATGAGAAGAGAATACTGCAGGCTGTGTCCTTTCCATTTCTTGTGAGACTGGAGTATGCCTTTAAGGTGAAATAAAAATGAGACAACGACGTGTAGTAGAGGCTGTATATATACAAAATGAAAGTGCATCAAGTCAGTCTTCATTAACTTTTATTTAGTTATTATGCGAGAAACGCAATGGATGCTGGTATAAAATTGCATCACCATTCTTGCATAACACATTATTCTTGTGTAACGCATAATTTAGAGCACCTGTTATTAGGTTGTTTTGAAGTCAGTTTTTTTTTTTTATAATTCTGGAGGGAAAGAGAGATTTAGTGTTCTTTAGTGACAATATGTTAAATGGAAGCCATTGTATTCCCCAATGCTTTTATTCCTTCTCGTAGGACAATTCCAACTTATACATGGTGATGGAGTATGTTCCAGGTGGAGAAATGTTTTCACATCTTAGACGAATTGGAAGGTTCAGGTATATTGAAGTTGGATGATTGTAACATCCTTTTACTGTTGAAATTATCAGGAAATAATTAATTGAAATTAATTATCTTATGATATTATAATGTATCCCATAGCAATGTATCTTTCAATAAATGGAAGAACAGTACTCGTAACACAACCAACATAATGGTTGCGCCATTCATCACTATATTGTGATGAATATATAGATATATAGTGATTCGAGAATTGAATTGCTTCAGTGCTGCAATTCTGCTGGTGCAGTTTTGACAATGTTTACAGTATTAATATTGTTGTATGCCATGTTAAATGCATGCTTTCACATGCTTTCGCAATTAGTTCATTTTAAAATGTCTCCTTTTCAATTTAATATGAGACTAATTGTCTCTTTGTTTTTCTACCCATAGTGAACCTCATGCCCGGTTCTATGCAGCTCAGATTGTATTGACATTTGAGTACCTCCATTCCCTAGACCTTATCTACAGAGATTTGAAGCCTGAAAATCTTCTCATCGATCAGCTTGGCTACATTCAGGTAAGATAAAAATCTTCGACTATTTTTTGTTTGCTGTATATTTTGGCAAAACGACTACATCATTTTTAAATGGTGTCGATAATGAAGTAATGAAATTCCCCCTCCCCTCGTTTAGGTTACAGACTTCGGATTTGCAAAAAGAGTAAAAGGTCGGACTTGGACATTGTGCGGAACCCCAGAGTATCTGGCACCAGAGATCATCCTAAGCAAGGTGAGGAAATTTACCAATTTTTAAACTAGTTTGCTGGGATTGTTTGGATTTAAAAATCCGTAAAAACCAACGGCTATATTTTGTTCCGTTTTACCGAAGTTTCCTTTGCTCTAAATGCATTTTTTCAATATAATCGATCAGGGCTGTTGCCAATTAGTATTTCTCTATATTCTGACTATATATATAATATATATTTTTGTGAGAAATTAATCTCACAAAAATATCAAGTAATCTGTAAAATATTTAAATTTGAATATTATTTCAGCACAATCCTAGAATAGTGCTATAAAAATATTAGGGGTCAGCACCAAAAAAATTAGTAGGCCAACGTTACTTTTTTTTTAATGGTCTACATACACATCTCTCATTTTGCTTTATAATTTGTTATTTTAGTCTTTTTTTCTTTTTACTATACTTTTTTTTTCCTGCAGTAAAGCATTCTGTCCTGGCTACTGCAGTTTTGTTGTTTTTAATTTTTACTAGTTATAATTAAAGGAATGTGGATCATTTTTGTCATTGTTGGAAGCAATTGTAAATTGAGGTTAGTGGTCACTGCTGGCGTTTTAATATGAATGTTTCCCCAGAGAAAGATACACATTTCAAAACAAAGTACATGAAAGCCATCTTATGGGACATTGGGAAGGATTTTTGAAAGAGAATTGATTGAATCTAGTTTTTGTGTTACCTTAGGGCTACAACAAAGCTGTGGACTGGTGGGCACTGGGAGTTTTAATCTATGAAATGGCAGCTGGCTACCCCCCATTTTTTGCGGATCAGCCCATTCAGATCTATGAAAAAATTGTGTCCGGCAAGGTATGTAGTAATTGTACCAAACCATGATATCAAGCAAATTCAAACTCAAAGCCTGATTGATATTCATTTTTACTTGTGATTTGGTTAATATATTAGTAGTAAGATGTTTTGTGCAGTAGACAAGCCTGTTTTTGGGAGGATGATTGAGAAGGATGTAATTTTTAAAATACTCATTAGTTACTTCCTAAGGACCAGGCTTTTTAATTGAATGTGAGTTAAATAGAGAACTAAACAAATGTGGGTTCTCAAAAATAAAAAAAGGAGTTAATCTTGGCTTGAGTCCTTTTAGGTACTTTGACTTCTGAAAAAATTTATTGATGATCATTTCACACAATTTTATTTTAAAAGACATCCATAGGCCTTGTATTCCTGCTTCTTTCCTTGTTGGGTTTTCATTTATAGCTTGGACTTTATGCCTCTAGGTACGATTCCCCTCTCACTTTAGCTCAGACTTGAAAGACCTCCTGAGAAATTTGCTTCAGGTGGACTTGACCAAACGGTTTGGTAATCTGAAGAATGGTGTAAATGACATTAAAAGCCACAAGTGGTTCGCTACAACTGATTGGATTGCCATTTATGAGAGAAAGGTAAGACCTAGACTTATAAAAAGTAATATTAAATGGGTCTTTGATATAAACTTTTATATTATTAGTTTATTTACAAATGTAAATATTTCCAGAACCTTACTTGTGTCAAATCTCAGATTCAAACGACTTTTTGACCAGCTGGGATGAATCGGCGGTAGTGTGGAAACTTTTTAGTTTGGAAACTAGTGTGGAAATTCTACTTCCGTTTTTATTCCTGCTTTTACATTTAAAAAACTTAAATAGTAAGCCAAGTTTTTTTTTTTTTTTTCCACTTGCAGGTGGAGGCACCTTTCATACCAAAGTGCAGAGGCCCAGGAGATACAAGCAACTTTGATGACTATGAAGAGGAAGCTATCCGTGTTTCTGTTTCGGAGAAATGTGCAAAAGAATTTTCAGAATTTTAGTGTCACAGTAGGATTGCATCAGGGCTCTTATGTGCTGGGATTTTTGCACTCTAAGACATGGAGCGGAGACAGTCGTATTTGTTCAAACAATTACCTAGTTCCTTCATTCCTCAAGGCTGAATGAAGTCCTTATTGCTGTGGTTCTTGTATGAAGTTAGGACTAACTCTCATACACTGGCACATTTAAGCAGAAGCTCCTTTGTGTGACACAAAATACTAGACCACATTAATTTTTTTCCCCAATTGGTTTTTAAACAGTTGTCTTTGTCTTGAATGTTGTTTTCCCCCATTTTAAGCCATGTGGTATTTCACAGAGAAAGAATGCCTGGAAGAGAATCCGTTGGATCCCAGTGGGTTTGTGGACTAGGAAAATAATTTGTTTCCTGTTCAAGTTTAAGCTAATGTCAAACTTGCCTGCTGAGAGTTGTCAGTTACATGTCTGATGTTCTTTGTCTGAGAAGAACTGAAATTCACTCTTATCTCAGGCTGACATCAGTTTGGCATCTAAAAAAGTTGTGCGTTTACTGTTTGCATATGGGTAAATAATTCAAAAACACCGGGTGTGTTTAAAGCTTTACCAAATGTTTTGAGTAAATGGATGGTATAAATAGAGCATTAAACCTCTGGAGTTTTTTTATGGGAATCTAATACCACTGACCTTTTGGGATTTGGACGTTGGTATATCTGAACTATAGAGAGTGGTAAACCAGAACATAAATACAATACTCAGCAGTATATATTTTTATTATTTGTAGCAATGTTATACAGGTGTTTTAAGTCAGACGTAGTGAAACCCAATTTAACTGTGTATAAAAATAGGTCAGTTGTTGGGGGGGGGATTAAAGAAGGTATTACTTCTTTATTAGACAAGTTAATTCTAAAATTGAATATTGTTGTGTAAAAACAAACTTGCAATTAGCTGCTGAATCACTATTAACTTTTAATGTAAGAAAGGGGTTAGTAATTTGTTTTGCCTGTGAAAAAGTTTGGATTGGATATGTACATTAACAATATTTACTCCACCATTATGATTTTTCGATCCTTAGTTGTCAAGTTCTGCCATATTACCATTTTTTCTGTTTTTGTTTTTCTATGTTTTTAGTCTTACCAGTGCAGCATTTGTCATCGTTCTTTTCCTCCCTTTATTTTGACAGTTGAGTGGTAAAATAGTATGTTTGTATATTCTTAAAACTGCTTAATTCTTTTAAGTTATCAAACATAAAATAAAACAAAATTCACATGCTGAAGCATTGTATGCAAGCACATTTAATTTAGTCTTTGTTCGACTCAGACACACTTGTTTCTCATGTATTTTTATTTATATACACATTAAAGAAAGATGCTGTCTAATAAACCTAATTTTTAACTGATTATAGTGGCATAGTTCTTGCTTGTTATACTTATTTTCTTTCCACCTATTTAATATATTAATGTCACTGTGGTCATATCCTTCCATGTGTCCATAGATCTTTCACTCCTTACTAAAACTATATATTTTAAATTCCAGGACTCACATATTCAGATGCATTGGTTTTTGGGCCCAACTGGGAATTGTGTCTTTTGCTGTTGGATCATTAGAGGTAAAATTTACATACTTCACATTAATCATTAAGCATCAGTAACTTGGTGGAATTAAAAACAAAAAAAACACTTAATATCCAGATAAATAATTATGGTTACATTCAAATAATTGATTCAATGAAAATTATAGCTATCGAAGTTAAGCCGTTCGATTAATTTTAGAATGCATAATGCTGAAAATTTTCTTCTCATAATTTACTGATTTTCCCGGTTTCGACCCTTACAATCTCCCATGGTTGAAATGTACCACCTAGCACTTTTATTTGTCAGCCTGTTGTGATAAATGTTGGCGAAAGATGAACCAGGTGGGCTTTTAAATGTAATGTAGCATTTAAAAAAAACCTACAATGTGGCTCTAGATAAAACAAAGTTGATTTGCAACTATTGTCGTGTTTATTTTCTACCAGTTAAATACTGCAGTTTAGTTTGTTTTTATTTCACTATAGTAGATATAAGGCACACACATTATCTATTCATAAAGTATTTTCATTATAGGTTATAAAATAAATCTATTGCTATAGCCCATTAATGTTTTAAAAATAATTCAATACAATATGAACTAGATCAGTGGTTTTCAATTATGGTCGTAGGGCACAACCCTGTGTGTGCTGTTTTTGTACAAACCTATTTCTAAATCAATTATCAGTTTATCAATCAGTCGATCAGTTATGAGTACGCTGTTCATTGAAAACTGGCCTCAACATTATCTGGTTTTAGTTTTTGTGTTACAGGTGTATTCAAAGAAAGTTAAAAGTAACTGCTATAATATTATATACTTGTAAATTTGTACATTGAGAAACAAAGATACATTAAAAAATCAAGTTTATTGGAAATAAAAATTGGATAAATGGATGACATTTTCCAAGCTGATAAGGTTTTCAAGCTGGTTAAATCAATTAAAAGGCCAATTAATCTTTAAGAGCAAAAAAACACGTTTTGAAAATCCCATTACTTTCTATTCTCTGACAAACACACATGTCTAAAGAAAACTATGTTTTACAGCAGTTAACAGTCTAAATTATTCAATTATCAGCTCAGTCAATTCTGAACTAGATATTTGGTTGATGCAAAAAGAAAAAAGAAAAGGGAGGATCCAGGACCAGGATGAAAACCACTTAACTAGCTCAATGGCTGTGTGTTGCCTTCTTTAAACCTCTAGTTTAGGAAAATTCCGAACAAAAATACTTTTTGTGTCAACACAGGCTCTTGTCCCCTTCATTTTTGTGTGTCTTTTGGTTGGTTGTACACATGCCGATACTATTAAGTGGCTGAAAGAAAGAGCTCTAGAGTGTTTAGTGGTATGACCACTGTTTGGCATGGGAGACCCTGATCCAAGGATCTCCAGTTTTTTTTTTTTTTTCATCCATCTAAACAATATAACAGATTCATACAAGACATTTTCTTCTATATATATATATATATGTGGATAAAAGTGGATAAAAATATTATGTACACCCCTAGGCT
Source organism: Hiodon alosoides (assembly GCA_025775065.1). Classification (NCBI taxonomy): domain Eukaryota; kingdom Metazoa; phylum Chordata; class Actinopteri; order Hiodontiformes; family Hiodontidae; genus Hiodon; species Hiodon alosoides. Next base: position 14,712 of record JAOYSI010007023.1, on the reverse strand, counting down.
CTCCCATTCGCCGTAAGAACAGTCTTGGGCCTTGGGGGATGGACTCAAAACTGTGTCGAAAATGCGTCACAGGGTTGCTGAACCATGTTCACTCCAATGCTTCCCATAGTTCCCATAGCAAATTGGCTGGTGGTGGGTCTTTACTTTGTGTAGCTTGTTCCATCTCATCTCATAGATGCTCAATTAAATTCAGATCTGGCCACTGTAATAAGCTGAGCTCACTGCTGTGATCCAGGAACCATTCTTGGACAATTCTGGCCTTGTGGCGTGGAAGCTGAAAGAACCCCTTCACAGACGAATACACTGCTGCCCAGAAAGGATGCACTTGATTGGCTGCAATGTTCAGATATTCTGTGGCATTCAAACGTTAATCGATCTCAAGGAACCCAATGGTCACCACAAAAACACACCCCACCCCATAACACTGGTCTGAGAAGTATGAGTCAGATGCTAAAATACCACTATACTATATTGAGGGAAACAATCATGTCTCAATTGTATCCGATAATAAAATGTTTTAAGAGCATAATTACTCATTGCGTAATTTATATCTGTAAATTAAGATAGTGGACAAAAAGTTAAAGTGTACACGTTTCATGCAGCATGTATGTAAAGTACTAGAGATATGCAGTCCTGACAAAATAGATTCATAAGCAGGCTGCGTCTCGAGACTGGTGTTGTGAGCCAGTATAATTGCAGGGCAATTCCTTCGATTAAGGTATAATTGTTGGTGCACATTTGGCTATGACGCAGGCCATTAAAATATTTAATTTTTCACGTGGACTAGTCTCTACAATGATTTCACTCAAGAAAACTAAGGAAAATCATCCTCACTGTCAGGCAAAGGTTGGTGAAAGCGCAAATTGAATTTTGGCTTCATAAAACAAGTGAGAATTGGAATAAATTCCATGTGGAACGATGTTCCTGCAGAAAAGAGCCTTATTGGCTCCACTACATTTTATTACATTTTTTTTTATCTCACTACATGCAGCGGACCAACACACTAGTCCGATTATTTTTGATGTTTTAACCACCTTTCTGGACCTCAGAACTATACCTGACAAATTAAGTCAACAGGCTGCAGTTCATACTGTTTTTTAAAATTATTTTGCAGTTGAGAATTTGAAAATATGTGTAATATGGGTCTATTATTTCCATACTGACTTACCTATCTAACTGTATTATGCCAATATAATAGCCAGTTCGTTTAATTATCGAGTTAAATAAGTTGTTCCTGACATGATACCAGCGCCGGTAGTATTACAAGCGTACTTGCTGTAACCTAGTGTATTGTTCAGGTCTACAACAGTAAACGTCACTAATAACATATTAAATTAACACGAATTTTACTTTTTACCTTATCACGCTTTAAAGAATAAAGGTGATCACAAAAGTGCACCTTCACCTTACACATAGAGTGAAAAACATTCGCTATTATTTGTCGTTTTTTCATACTTTCATTTAAGTTGTAGACCAGCTCAGATATTTCAGATATTTAGAAACTGATGTTTCACAGCAGATTATATACAACAGCAGCTACAAATAGTACAATATATGCAACTGGGGACCTGTGGCAGGTGATGTTCGTCGTTATTATATATCGCTTTTATTTATGTCATTTCAGCAAACAAGACTTCAATGCCCATGAGCCACAGCAAGTATTTGCCCCTGTGTGATTGGATACAATAGGCAATTTGGTTGCGAACCCTGCATGTGAGTGTAGTTCTGAGGAGGAAGCTATTTGCAGAATTTACACTAGTTATCCAAATGAAGGTATGTGCATTATTATTGAATAATTGAATATGTGTACTACTGATATTTAGAGAAAACTGTTTAAATGTTTTCCATCGAAATTGCAGTTTTGTTTGAGAGACATTTGACAGAATAAACGACAAGAACGACTTAAATATGGTATTGGCACTTAATATTGCTGATAGGTAGCTTCCTTTCTATTAAAAATAAACGATAGTCAATTAGCTAAAATCAAATGATCTTGAAGGCATTTGAGGTTAGACATGGTTATTCTCGTAATTTATTTAGTCAATAAGGAAAACGATTGAGCGTGCTTGGTTTATGAAAACTAAATTGAAATGATTATCACAAAGCAGGCAATATGCCTGGTAAAAACATATACACGAAAAGCCAAATTATATTTTCTATTTAACTTCTGCCATTAGCGTTTGTTTCTATTATGTAAAATGTGATGTAATATATAACTGTTATTTCACCCATCGGAGTATGTTTTGAAATCCACGAGTGGTCTTACAAGCATCGTAAGCAGTTGACACTATTTGTGGTTGTGTTTACAGCGAGTAGATGCTTCAAATGACTTCCGGCTTTATGAGTGTGAAGTGAAAATGGAAGTGGTTCTAACGTGTGTAATCATGTTTTAAATAGTGGTGTAGTAATTACTTGGAGTGACATGCTTTTTTCAATTGTCAAGACATATTCTACAGAGCATTCACGTATTTGGTGAAAACGATAAGGCGATCAAATGCCTTGAGCAGAGACTGTTTCTATGTGTTTTATTGTCAGTCCTTTATACAACATTTTGGACTGTCCTCAAGACTAGGTTTTTAAGAAAAAATATATAAGACCATTATCATATTCTTACCAGTTCTTGGTGTTTTCAGCTGCATTAGTTAATGGTACTCACACCTTTATGCGTGGATTTGGAATGGCAGGATTTGTTATTTCTTTTATTTTTTCTTGAAACATTTTCATTTAGACATCTACACATTGACATTAAGTGGGACTTTTAAATTACCAATTATACAGAAGTAATAGAAAAAATAATATAAGTTTCTTACAAACCAGCCTCATTCTAAGAACCTTTTCTATAACATAATTAGGCTACGGAAATCATTTATGCCTGTGCAATATACTCTGTGTGGTGATTTACATTGATTTGCATTTCTCTCATAACTTAGGGACTGTGTCTTGAGCTAAAATATGTTTGCCTTTTCCAGGACTTGGATAAAAAGCAGCATCTATAGCAAAGACACCGAATTAACAATGCTTCTGGTGGAAGGGTTGTGCAGTGATGACACACTGCGACTAGAAACGCTAAATGAACAAGGGACTTCACACGCTAAGGAAACTGGTAAGTCAGTGGTCGTTGGAAAGCCTTCCAATGTCAACTGAACAAACGCCTGCTCATTCTTTCAACTTTCAGAAACCATAAAATGTGACTTCGGAGTGCTGTAAAAAATTAATGGTACATATGCTTGAAAATCTTCATTCCGGCACGTTGAAACCTAAATTGGGGGATTGAATTGACTGAATTAATTGAATTTTCAGACTGGATCATAATAGTACAGGTAAGGCATTGTCAGGGGTGGTTGTTTTCCTGTCCATTTATCATATACTAATATTTTATATATATTATATATACTAATATATTATATATAATATACTTTATATATACTAATTATATTTCTGTTTATTTGGGGTGTACCGAGTCCTTCTCAAAACCAGTTGTCCTTTACAGATAAGGGTACTTGTCCAATTGTTTAATTGTGGGCCCAGTATCATGATTCATATTCTATCGTCAGTGTATCATCTCATCCCTACTCACTTGCTGTAACCAAGGTTTACTATTGAGATGAAGAAATGAAGAATAGGTTATACTGGTAAACCAGGTTAACCAACCTTTTATTAACCCAACAATTTAATTGGCCATTAGTGAGAGCTGAATATATGGCATATGTACAGATAGCCAGCAGGTGGCAGTAATTTGATTAGTTTACAAAGCCTGAAAATAGTGCTCTAATAAAGTCATGAAATAAACATTAAAAAAAATAAGATTTAATCCAGTCTTTCTCAACAGAAAAACTTTAATTGACCCCTGGGTTCAGTCCAGTGTTCCTATGCACCACACACTCTTCCCCACAAGAGGCACTATTATACCACGGCACTGAAGATGTGACTGTTACTGTCCTTAACAAGTTCTTGCTTGGTGAGCTCTGCAATAGGTGTTTAACCACCCAAAAAAAATTAATCATATTTTTACAAATTTGTTTGCTTCCTTAGATCTGTTACCATTACCAAATGTATTATGGAAACAACCATCAACAAAAATGAAGTGCTTGCTTCCTTAGCTGAGATATATTTTATTGATGGAATTGCTTTAATATTTGTGTTATCTTCTCTCCTCTAGCTGGAATGGAAAATGAGACAAATGGCTTGATGGACACTAAAAGGTAAATTATCCCCCATCCCCTCCTAGAGAGTTCCACAGGTTGAGAAAGTGGCCCATCTTTCTGCTGACAGATCAGCAGGGTACATTTCAGCTTCAAAATGTTAATGCAAAAAAGTAATTGCAAACTGAAAGAAAGAAGATGTTTTTTTCAGCGGGGTATGCTTTATCAGTGCTGTTTCCTGCTTCCTGATACCCTGCAGCCCCTTGCAGAATGGGCAGCCTCCTGACCCTGCAGATTGGGCCGTCACAGATGTTGTCAATTATTTCAAAACTGCAGGATTTGAAGAACAAGCCAACGTATTCCAGGACCAGGTAGAGTATTTTCATTTTTTCCTTTACTGACAGAAATGTTCTCACTCCCCATGTGCTTACTTTGTATTAGCATATCTTAAAAAAACTGCAAGGCCAAACGTATGTGGACACCTGCTCATCATATGCCTATATTCCAAAATTATAGGTATTAATATGGAGTTAGTCCCCCTTTTGCTTCTATGACGGCCTCCACTGTTCAGTGAAGGATTTCAATTACGTTTGGAAAATTGCTGCTGGGACTTGCTTCCATTCAGCCACAAGAGCATTAGTGAGGTCGGGAACGGATGTTGGCCGATTTCGCCTGCTGGCTTGCAGTTAGCGTTCCAGTTCACCCCAGAGGTGTTCGATGGGGTTGAGGGCTCTGTGTAGGCTAGTAAAGTTCTTCCAAGGGTCAAAACCCTTTCTGGATGAACCTTACTTTGTGCATGGGGGGATATGGCTATGCTTAAACAGGAAGTTTATTTACAAAATTTATAGAAAGGGGAAAAAGGTGTTATGAGTGTATATAGTGTGGTTTTTACACTAGAACACTTTTTATCATAAAAAGACTCACACAGGGAGGGAGCAGAGCCGCAGGCGAATAGAAAAGACCAAAGAAAATAAACAGTAAAAAATTTAACCAAAGCTAACTTGCCTACATCCCTATACACTGATTCACATGAAAGAGCAAAACAGAAACCAAAGCAAAGAGAGAAGACTTCAGCGTTGTTGACGCCCAAACTAAGCTTTACTCTCTAATAAAACCCAAAATACAGTGGAAGGCACTGTATAACAAACAAAACAAACCAAAAAACAAAACACTGTAATGTTGCCTAAACACTGGCCAGTAGCACTATTTGAAAGTAAATTTTGCCCTCATTTCCATCTGGGCTGCAAATTTCTCAATTACTTTCTGTTTTTTTGGCACCTCTTCATTGTGCCTTCTAATGCCAATCCTGTAGCCTTCAGCCTAGCTCTCTCAGTGAAATTGTTTTTGGTTGCACTGATGGTAACCTCAGGTGCCCACAATTAAATATTTTTATAAGGAGTGCCAGTGCTGGCTAAAAAAAGGGAGGAGAAGGTTAGACTGAAAAGTCAGCCAAATAAAAGACATTAACTCTCCCCCAGTCTCCTTATCTATAGCTCAAGGACCGGGCATGTCCCGGCGTGCCACAATGACATATGGGAGACATGTTCAAATGTGTTGTGCAGTGACAATGTATCTATAGATACCAAGTTTCATTTGGATATTACAAATGGTTTTAGTTTCTGACATGATTTGATTATTACTTGCAAATGTTGTATATTGATTGTCTGGTATTTTACAACTGGTATTTTCCTTAGGAAATTGATGGCAAATCCCTGTTATTGATGACTCGGAATGATGTCCTTACTGGATTGACAATAAAGCTGGGTCCAGCTTTGAAGATATATGAGTATCATGTGAAGGCACTTCAGAGTCAGCACCTGAAGAATAATGCTTTGTAGTCTTACTGGGTCTTCTTCCAGGAAGACAATCACTAAAGTGGTTAAAAATCCAACCCTAGTGGAAATTGAAGGATAATTTAATATGTGGTGGCATCTGCATTTTAAGCAACTTCCCTCACTGGATTTTCTGTCCATTTACAATACTCCATGGCAGTGTATTATACATGTATATGACATCAGCAAGCAGAGAGGCTACTTTGGTCTATCTTGACATTTATTTTTCTGCTTTGTAAAAGGCATTCCAAGACACAATTTCTGGGTCTGTGTGTTGAACATACAAATTGTGTATACAAATCTATTAATAAAACCTTGATATAACCTTTTTCTATTTAACTGTATATTTGATGCAAATGTGATATACAAAGACTCCTGCATGTTCAAACCTGCAAAATCCAGTTTATAGGGCTTAGCACTCAGGCGAACCCCATTCTTGATCCCTGAAGAAAGAGTTCATGGATTTTATTAAGATCTGACACTAAGGATGCCCTGAGAGAGTCTGCAGGTGCCTGTTGTATTTGGTGGCCATGGACTAAATTTCTAGGTGACCTTTGACTCTATTTAACACGTGTCTTTGTTGGTGTCTGCTGTAAATAAAGGTAAGAAAGTTCATGCATATTTATGATTAAAAATTATTTTCTTTTAATTGTGTACGCAAAAGCATGTCATGAAAGCAACTGTTTCTGCACAAATCAATTTGGTTTCATTTACAAAACAGTAAATTGGTTGGAAATAGGGAATCATGAGCTGGTAAAATTCAATCTGTTTATTTGATTGTTTGTCTTTTCCTTTGGAAGTGATATAACTTGTTTAAGAGAGCTACTTCTTTGTTTAGACTCCTCTCAGAGTCTAGCTCGTGGTGTTCTCCTCACTGTTCCAGATATATTCCCAGAGGGATTATCCACTGGCAGGAAAACCTAATGGGAAATACACAGTTAGTGGAGGTCATAGCTTGCTAAATTGGGGAATGTATGGGCAAACGTGAGAATTTGTAATATAAACAGAAGAATAAATACCAATGCACTCATTCATAAGAGCGTATGTCTAGAATTTGTACTTTTCAATACAGTTTTTCACCATACTTCGTTGTATGTTTTTAGTTATGTTTTTCTTATTTGTCACCCAATTATTAATCACCAGTTGTGTTAATGTGTGTTGAGGAGAAGAGAGAAACCCTGCTCACGACCCTGCCAACCCTGGGAGTCCCAGTCAAGGTCAGCAAATTACCTGATCCAGATACAAACCTGCAAATCTGAATATAAGCCAGCGCCTTCACCAGCTGTGCCAATGTGCTTTTATGGGTTTAGTTTTAACCTAAGCCTTTTTTAGAACTTATTACAGTTTGTTGTAGCTCACCTCATCCCTGTTCAAAAGACCCATTTTTGTCATGTCTATTGTGAAGTAATGCTGGTTTGGCATAACCAGCTCAACCTCCTCCACCTGTAAATGGAATAGGGCAGTTTTTAATTATTCAGTCAGTTTTAGGTAATATTTGCTTCTGTGAAGAAGAGGTTGAATAGACCGTCTTTAATATGGTTGCTCTGTTCAAAGTCACAAAAATAACCAGAGTTAGAACTTATTGAAAAATGATATCTTCAAAAATCATTGTATGGTAAATAGGTACACACTTAACTTCTACCATTTTAAAACCTCCTGTGAATAGCAAGTGTCTTTAATTATAATGATTACAGAAATAATTGTGTATTTAGTTGCATTGTTTATTTAAGAGCAATACCACATTTTGTGAGTATGTTATGTTCTGCCAATTTAGGAAATGTATTATACCGATACCAGTGACTGAGGCACTCAATTAGTTACTATATCTCCATGCAAATCAGCTTTATGTACTTAATAATTAGTATTGCTGAAGTATTCTCCTTTTTTGTTTAGTTTTTGCCTCAAGTTTTATGTTGAAACAATCATACGGTTTTCAGATTGGCCTGGGTACCTACCTCAGGCAGTCTGCTGAGAATGAGGACCTGTGTGTCATAAATTGTCTTCTGAACAGATGGAGAGTATTCCCCACGGTCATACGGGCCCGCAAACTTTTCAATGATTGTGTCTTTCACAGTTTTCCTATTTAAAACAAAGAGCAGAATATCACATTACTGAATGAAAATCTACTTCTCACATGGCATTTTCTGCCTACATGTATGGTTATGTTTCAAAGCACACAGAAAAGATTTATTTATTTATTTATTATTCTTGTAGTTTTAATGTTTTAATTACCATGCAACATCAAAAGAGACATTCATGTGCGTGTTATAGCGCCATTTGCAGTACACAGTGGTACAGAAAAATCTGTCCTTTGCCTCTTGCAGAGTAGTGAACCTGTCCTTGTGGAAACCTTCAAATCCAGACTGTGTGGTTTTCAGGACCTTCATCCCTTTCACCCCACTGTGAATCACAGGGTTCTCTGTAAACCAGGGTTGGTTTCTGTCAGAATTTTGATTTTATTAAAACTAAAAAATATAGCATTATCCAAAGCTTTTGACTAATTGTATATGGTTACATGGGTGTAAAACTGTACTAAGTACTAAGTACTAAGTATACTAAGTACACTTCTAATTACAAATTAGGGAATGTTCACATATGTTGGCAAATTAGCTGTCAGTTGCTTTTTGAATTTCTATAGAAAATCTGCAGACAGCCTAGTCGTAAAAATTCCTTTAGACCAAACTGAATTAATGGATTGTCCTGAAACAACTTGCTGTTGCGGTTCACCAAACCTTTACAGTCAGTTCTTACGGCAAGCAGATGTCAAATAATTAGTTGCTATGGCAGTTGTTTGCAATACAAAGCTCACCATTCAGATATTGCTCAACACTGCAGAAGTGCCAGGAGTCAGGAGTCAAGACGAATGCGTGGGCATGCTCAACACCATTCTATTGAACAGGGAGATGACACAATACAATACCTGAGAACACCATTTTACAATACTAAAAGCCACACTGTGAATATGACACAATCACTGTTTTGTTATCTATAGGATGGTACCAGTACCTTTTCCAGTTTTTTCCAAGGCGTCTCCTCAATGTCCACCTTGGCTCTGGTGACATGTTTGAAGGAAGTCAAGAAGTGTTCACAGATATCCATGGCAAAATGTTCTATGGACTTGACCTAGGAAGACATGTCTATTTAGTTTCACCCCTTCTCTACAAGACGTATGTGGAGTGCACAATACCCAAAAGGATGAAAGCAACACCTACTCCTTTTAGCTTAGCCAGTGCATGGACTGTGTTCTTGATGGTGTCAGTGGGGATTATGTCGGCATTGTCTCCAGCCAGGTAGTCTTTGCGGGATCTTAGGGTAAGCTCCACGTCTGCCTTCAGCTCTATGATGGAGTGGTGTTCCCCCTCTCTCCTGATGTGCAGCACCTTCACAAAGTTCTTCCCATATCCCGTCCGCACAAATTCCACGCCCTAAAACATAAATTCAAGCAGTGCTAGAAATGACTTTTTATATTTGTATATTTGTGATATTTGTAATGTGAGCTTTTCTTTCCACTTGATCAGTATAGATTCAATTGTTAACTGTTTAACAAAGAGTATTAATAAAAATCTATTTTTACTCAAGATAGCTGTCAGTTATATTTGGATCCTTATTATAAGGGGCACTTTTGGTAAGTATTGTTTAGCTTTTATTCCTGTGTAGAATATGAGCACCTTTTAAGGACAAGGAATTGTTTAGTGAATCTAAAGTTGAGAGACATTGACAGATTAACTTTCTGGCTATGCCAGTTGGATGCATTGATTTGACTGGAAGGCTATTGACCCCACTAACCCAAAGACAGCAATATATATATTTTTGTACTTTTGATCCTATTATAAATGAACATGGTCATTAAATCCTTTTTTTAAATCCTTTTTCTGCACTGAATTTTATTTGTGTTCTCTGTGCATATTGCACAGTACAGTATAGTATGGTAGTACTACCATTTAAATAATATTTAAACATTTAATGCACAATATTAAGCATCAATTAATGTATTCAACATTGTAAAAACATCCCAGAATCTTTGACTGAAATTATTATCATATAAAAGTATTTAGGAAGATTCTTTTAGATGAAAAATTCATAGATCATGAAAACAAGCTTTTGTGTCAAGAAACCAGTTATATTATATATATATATTAATTATATTATTAAAAAATAATACTATATGGAGGATATTTTTACTATTGATTTAAATTGGAATTCAAAGAATGATGCTATTGGTATCAATAAAGCTGGTGCATTAACTCTGTATGGAATTAATAAAACATGATTGCCCCTTGATAATTATGAAAACACAGAAAACCTTTCAAATATGAATGTTAAAGATCAAAAAAAATAAACATGTCTGTACCTGGTTGAAGACAGATGACATTTTCAGTTTGTTCCCTGAACTAATTCTGCCTATCATTCAGTGTTTTTATCCTCCCTGAGAGTGGAATGCCGCTAGACCGGGCTGGAGACACTAATGAGTGAAAGTTGCACAAGGCAGTTGCTCTTTGGTTGCTACCTTCATTCAATGTTTTTTGAAAATCTCCAATCTTTTACAGTTTACCTCTTTATCTTTTACCCATCTAGCGCTCCTGGGCATGGGCAGAGAAAAGGTGACGGGGTTTCTGGTGACGCCCTTTATTTACCATTTCTTTCACCACTGTCTTGCAAATCAAAAAGTTCAACAAAAGAACAAAAGCATAAAACAAACAGCCTTTTTTGTGGAAAAGCCTAAAAAACTCAGCGTTAAGCTTTTAAACTGAATATAATAAGCCTTTGATTGACCGCTGCCAACCCCCCCCCCCCCCAAATAAACTTATTTATTGTTATAAATATGTTATTATTGAAGAAATTAAGATTCAGCCTGAGAAAAAACACAAAGCAGCTTCAACTATAGAAACATTACCACATACCTAAGAGGCTGTATTAAATAAACTGACAGTATTGATGAGTCAGTTTGATTTTGTTTTGACCTAAAGAACACAAAGTTTCCAAACTTGGTTTTGTGCAATGGATTTTGCTGTTCAAAATTTCTGCCTTCTTGCATGAGTTTGGAGTAACTCCCATATTGTTTTTAAGCCACACAATTTTAAATATATTATTTGTTTATATTGCTTTGTTTTAAAGTAGGCTATATTTGTCATTGTTCCACATCAAGGTGGCGTAATAAGGCCATTAACCAATATCCAAAACTTCCATTATGCAACTTCATAGTGAACTGTAACTTCTCCTGAATGACATAGGAAAAAATAAAATTTAAACTAATCTGCAACCTGTCTATGTCTAAAACTGAGATTTAATCATAATCATACTATAAACTCTTTCTGGTCGAGGAAATTGAACATTGCACCCTTGTAGGCGATATCTAAATCTGCTCTGTCACTTTAAATTGGTTGTGAACAAACTAATTGAACCTACCTAATTTTTTTCTCATGTTATTATCATCTTATTGTATTGTAATAGAGTAATTAATTATTCAAATTTGATTAAAATCTTACAGGATCATAACCTTTGACTTGACTAGACGTGTACTGTCATGTGTTGGTTTTACGGATGTCAGATCCGTTTAACTATGAAACAGTAATAATTGAGATTATCGTTTTTCCATTCTTGGCCCAAAACGATGTCATGGAACAAAACTCTTCACTTCTCCTATTTTGTTTCTATACACCTAATTTTCAAACTGTTTTTAATGCAGCTGCAACAGAGGAAGTAAAAAAAGGGAAAGAATTTACATTGTTCAGTACGAAGCCATTTTGATTACTCTTATTTCAGTTGATCGTCTATTGCCAGGAAACTTTCTTGTGGAAGATGTGGTTATTTTTTCTCCATTATATTTTCTACAGTGGTGCCCAATGTACTGCAGAAATTTCCTGCATGAATGAGGCTGGGAGTCCTGTTGACTGGTAGGTTTTGTTGATGATTCAATCTTCTTAGTTTACTGTGTTGTCTATAGTTGGCTATACATATAGTACCTCCAGATTGCTAATACAAGGGACTTTGTAGAATTACCTAAATAAATTCCAATACCAGCTGCTTATATTAACTGACTGGCGTAACAGTTGTTGTAAAACCACTACCTTACGTTAAAAGTTAGATATGCATAAAATGCATTTCATTTTTGTGTAGTTTAAAAAAAAAGAAGTATTTATTGCTTTAGTCACTGTGAAGTGATCTGGGAGACCCCACAGTTTTTGTACTCCACAGTGTGATATTTATACTCAAATTTTTCACACAAAACATCCAGCTGCATTTTATGACAGTACTGAAGGAAATTATTATTACACTATCTACGCTGCGTCTGGTTCTTTGTATTATTTATGCTTTTTGCTTAAAAAAACAAAAACAAATAACAGGTTCATCATTTACAAGTTGCCAAAGTATAAAATTGGGAATGTTGGAAGTGGCCTTGATTACATGTACCTGGACCCCTCGCTGAAGGACTGGAAGCAAAGTGCATTTCTGGTCAATACGACCCGTGGTGCACTGGGGAGCACATTGAGTCAGCTGTACCATGGGTACAAGGTGAGGGCATTGACATGTTATTAACTAATTATTAATTATAAACCTAATTGTTTCACCCCTTTGTACTCCCAAATGCTGAATACATTTTTCGTTCTTTTCATTTTCACATGTGAAAACTTGTAACTAGTCCAACACATCTGCCTACATGCTTTACAATGATGCACCTCCCTTGATGGAATACCTAAATCATTATGGACATACAAAAGGTACCATTATTTAAAAGAGTTTATTGGTTAAAAACCGAGTGCCGTTTCCTGCTATTACTTTAGTACTTTTTCTCCCTATTGCAAACCATGCCTACGCTGCAAAATAAAAAGGGGCACCAACGCCCTCAGCTCATATTGGCACATTTTGAAATTAAATATGAGAGCGATGATGAGTGTTGTTAAGATACTGTGTATTTAGGTGTGTGTTTATGATTGTGGCCTCCGCAGGTGTTCTGTTTTTTGATAAGTTTCAGGGATTCTGGCTTGTCCACAGTGTGCCTCACTTCCCTCCTTTCCCTGAAAGAGGGTACAACTGGCCCCCAACTGGTAAACAGAATGGACAGACCATGCTTTGCATCACCTACAAGTATCAGCAGTTCACTCAGATAGGTGGGGGGAAAATCTTGAGTGCACTAGAAGAAAAACTGTTTGCGTTGTGTTTCTGTTTGGGATTTAAATGGAGTTTAAATCTCTTTCTCTTCTTCATTTAGCTCAGCAACTCCTCTACTATAACCCTCGCATGTACAACTGTTCCTTGCCTTTGGACTTCCAATCAGAAATGGTCAATATGTCCCACCTATGCAAGGGTTCAAAACTGCCATGGGTGTCTGAGAAGAGCTTGGAAAAGCTAACCTCCGCTGAAGGAGAGAGCTTCCTACATTTTGCAAAATCACGCTTTTGGGTTGATGGTAAGAGCCTTGTGTGTTTGAATAGACTTTATAGCAACCATATATAATGGAACTTTTATAATGGAACCAAAATCTGTCACTGCAAGAGACTGAAAGTACAGGGATGAAAGATAGGAACTGGGCCTGCCAAGCCACTTTCTCTTCAAAAGAGGGAAATTGGACTGTTAATATACGACTAATATTATGATATGGGATCTTGCCAGCACGTTAAAAGCACCATGTAATCACAGACAATAAGATAAGGCTCAAACCAGAACTGAAGCAGTTGGAGGCAGATGGCAGCATCATTACTGTCCCACCCCTTGCTGCAAACCAGTTATTTTAAAGTTTTATATCTGCATAGCGCTTTGTTGAAAATAGTTGATGCTAGTTGATGCTTTAGGAGATATTTATACAAAACCGTAAGTCAATATTGTTACACAACAGGAAAGTCAAGTTCAAAAGGACATTATTTGCATGTTTGATGTTCCTTGCTGTATTACATACAAGTTTTCCCATTTGAAATCCTACCTTCAATACAAGCTTGTAGTATTTCTTTTGCGTGATAAAGTTTGGGTCTTTCACATTTATCATGCAATAAATTTGACCAAAATACTGTCAGACAGTCCTTTAATGGTCACGTCCATTAGTAAATAATTCCATTCCAGTAATTTAGAAGATTTTATTATTTAATTACTGTAACATAATAAAAAAATTTTAAATTAGAATGAGTTAGTGTTGTTCAGAGAAGTGTTTTACTGAAAAGAATAAAGGTCATTTAAGAAGTATGTTATTTGAGCAGATTCAATTAAGTCGCAGAAATAGTGCCAAAGTAAGAGTTCTCTTAAAGGGGTGAATATCTATGCACAAAATTAAGGTCACTAAATGGCATATAAAAGTGACTGTCTCTTTTCTCCACAGACATATACACTGCTTGGGTTGCTCAGGACTTGAAGGCGGATCTGTTAACGGAAACCTGGCAGCGCAAAGAGCATGAGCTACCCTCCAACTGCTCTCTCCCTAAACACACACTGAACATAAAGAGGATAAAACTGCCAGGGCCAATTCTGTTCTATTCCCATTTTGATCACTCCAAGTGGTGCGTGTCTTGGTCTTCTGAGCAGCAGTGGACCTGCTTGGGGGATCTGAACCGGGAAGACCATCAGGTTTGGAAAAGTGGGGGTCTGGTTTGTTCAGCAAACCCAGTCATCCATAAAGCATTTCGCCAAGCCGTGTCCTGGTACATTAGTTGCTGAGTCCACCTTTTGCAGAAAAAAAATCATTAATCTTGTCAGTAAGTGTGGCAGTTCAAAGTTATGCAAAGTATTTTAGCACTTAAGCATATATATAT